>SEYY01019847.1:20000-75000 GCA_009176605.1 Armadillidium nasatum
CTTTGTTATTCTGCAAAGCATACGAGTCCGTTTCAAACGTGAAAGTTTTCATTTTCTTCGATTGTTGGCAATAATTCAGGTAATTCCATCTCTGATGAAACAGAACTACATGTTTCACTGAATTCTTCCATCATCTGAAATATAAATTTAACATTATATTATAAGAAATTAATCGCAATAGAAGTCATAACATTTTGATTTAAAAAGTAACTTTTAATTGATTTTAGCATTTTAATAAAGGATTCCTCATTGATTCCGAAGAGGCAAACTTGGCCATTGTCTATGATTGATATATATATATATATATATATATATATATATATATATATATATATATATATATATATATATATATATATATATATATATATATATATATATATATATATATATATATATATATATATATATATATATATATATATATATGACAAAGATAAATAAATATACAGTATTGCCAGTTTATTTTATTTTTCATGTTATTAGTTTTTACTGAATTATTTTACGGTGCTCAAAATTAGGGTTTAAAATATTAAATACACAAGACTAAAATTAATTAATAAGGATATATATAAAAAATATTCTGTCCTATTCATGCTCTGACCTTTGTAACTATTTACATGGTGACTGTGGTGGAATTTAAGGTATCATTGGGTACTGTACATGTCAATGATGGGGAGTCTGGAAAAACTTATTTGCAGACTCCCACCTCTTTCAGATTTTCCAGGGTATAATAAAAGAAAAAATTTGAACATTTAATTCTATATTAATAAACCAATAATAATGATAAAATAATAGTCACAAAAATTTTTATAATTATTAATGGAATAATAATCTCAATAGTGGTGGGAGCGATGGGTGTGACAAAAAGAGCCTCGTTGAACATCTAAATAGTCTACCAGTGTCGATCACCTCGCTTGAATTAACCATGATGGTAGTGAAGAAGAGCATCGCAATATTGAGATTGGTCCTAGGAGGTGGTTAAAGAGTGAAAGGGGAAAGTGAAAATGCAAACAAATGACTCCCTACAGTCAAGGTTTGACTGCGGAGAATTCATAGCACATGCAAAAAAAATGACGGATAAAATGCTACATCATCGAGGTTGGTGTCCCCTATGATGGGAAGGTATCACTATATGAAAGAGAAAAAGAAATCAAATATCAACAGTTGAAATACGAGATCAGGCGAATGTGGAAGAGAGGTAATAGTGATACCAATAGTAGTGGGTGCATTGGGAACAATCAAAACAAGTCTAACTAACCACCTTAATAGACTTCCAATTGAAATTCGAACATCAGAATTTAAGCTTAGAAATAGTGTGAAAAGGCCTCAGCATCCTACGACTGGTGATGGGCATGTAATAAAGGATGTTGTCCCTTGATACAAGGTTTGGGGACGGTTAACTCCTAAATACTCTCAAAGAAGAAGAAGAAGAAGAAAAAAAAAAAATATAAAACTATTTAAATGTTCTGACTGCTCTTATGAATGCAGTCAAAAAGTAAACTTAAAAGCACACATGCTTACACACACAAATGTAATTCTCTTCTTATTATATTTTATACTTGTCTTATTACTCTTTCAGATCTTAATTTATTCTGTTGAAATGACGTTAGGATGGAGATCTCCTTTCTTAGTTTTAGTACTTCTTTTTCCAATCTAAACTTTCAAGGTTTGCATTTTTTCTTTCCTGTCTCTCCTGTCTCCTTCATGACTCCAACTCCCATGATATCTGCTATCGCCCTTCCAACTGCGTAATATTGTCTGTTGAGTTCTGTAATATCGCAATCGGTTGGTAACATTCTTGGTAGAACTCTGTTGACTATTCCAATCTGCTTATTCATTTCAAAGTAATTATTTATTTTATTTATTCTTAATCTTTTTAAATCAATTTCTCTGTAGTGGGCTATTTTCTGTTACATCCTATCGAGCTCTTCTTTTGTGTACTGGGACCGTTCATTTATCTTTTCATTTCTTAGGATTTCATCGCTGTTGCTCTTGCTCCATGTTTAAAGATTCCTGTGTTGAATCATTAAGTTCACTTACTGAAATCTCATCATTACCCAGTTCCATAAGTTCATCCTCTGGTTTCTCTGTTATACATACTCCAACTTCACTTACTATTTCTGTTTCTTCTCTATCCTCCTCGACCTTTTCCAATGGCGGAGAGTTATAAATAGAATGTTTTTCCTTAACTTCATTTTTCTCCTCATTGCGTTTTCGGTTTTTGTTTATCTTTGTTGTTTGTTCTTTCCTTTTCCTGTTTCCTTGATACAATTCTCCTCTGTTTTCTTGTATCATCTGTATGATTTCAGGTGTTATTTGGAGCTCAGTTTCCATTATTTCTCTTGCATGTTCTTTAATTTTTATTAGGTCTTCATTTGTTGGAAGTGTAGCTTTCTTTTTCGTATTCCCTTCTATTTTTTTCTCCTTATTGTAGTTTAAGATAGCTTGTTTTTGGTTAATCAATCCTTTCCTATGTATCTGGTTATATTTTTGCTTAAATCTATATTCCATGAAATCGTTTGAACTAATTACTTTCTCTTTGACTATATATTCCCAGAATTCAGTGTTCTCTTTTTTTTCAGGGATGAGTTCTCCAATATAGTGACACTCCATTAAATATGTATTTTTATCCGATGTCCAAATCCAGTTCTTATCAGTGGGTGGGTTTATGTGTTCTTCTGTCATGTTTGTCATCCTGATGTATTCCTCAACTTCCTCTTCAATCTGTTTCTTTCGCTTTTCTGTTATAGTAGTTTTGCCATTTCATATGTTGGTTTCTATACTTAAGAACCTCCAATCTAGGATCTTTTCCAGTTTTTCTTTCTCCATTATATTTCTTTGTATTAGCATAGCTCTGGTCCTTTCACCAGTGTCTTTTTTGGGGAAATTCTTGTGTCTACTGAATGTTACACACCAATATATTTCTTCTTTTTCTTCCACTGAATACGTCAGTTTCTCCATACCCCTACGGTTGTAGGGATCATGTTTTTTAATAACTTCTTTTTTGGAGAAGTCGGAAAGTGCCTGTGGCTACCTCTAACGACTCCTCCAGTGGAAGTTGGGCCTTGTTGTTCTTGGCCCTTAACCCTGCTTGGGTTCGTGCTGTGTTTACGAGAGATAGAGTGCTTTGCTCATTAGAGCTCCGTCCCACCTCACCTCTCTCTCTCGATGAGGATGGGCCGGTGCCAGGGCTTCCGATCTCCTGGCAATTGTTTTTTCTATTTCTTCCTTCCATGGATAAATCCAGTTTTGTAAACTTCTTCACCCCCAAACAATTGCATATGGGGTAGTCTTCCCACTTCCAGGTTGTTAGTTGAAAAACCACCCCTGACCTCTCATGTTTCGGGGAGCTCCCCCACCATCAGCAAGGTGAACATATACTCCGGGGGAGTATATGGCATGTGTAAGCATGTGCACTTTTAAGCTTACTTTTTGATTACATTCATAGGAACATAACATTTAAATAATTTTAAGTCTCGGTGTGTAAGCATGTTTTTTTTTTTTAAGTTTCCTTTATGATTACATTCATAGGAGCAGTGAGAACATTTAAATAATTTTATATTATTGTGGGTTATCAAATGTCTTTTTAATTTTGATTTGAAATTACATTCATAACTGCAATGAGTGCATTTATACTTTCTTTTGTTGTGTGTTTTTAAATGTCTTCAACTCATCATTGTTTTTAAAACTAAAATTACAATATCCACAACTGAGGTTTTCCAGATGGTTCTCCTTAATTCATTTTTTCTAAGTTACTCCAATTATAAAAGTTTTTTTTTTCACCATTGCATGCATTGTATGGGGTACTGTTCTCATATTTGAAGGAGGTACAGTTTCACCCTGACCTTTTTCATTACTTTTTTAACCAATGTTCATTGATTTATGTCACAGGAACACAGGGTTGTAAAAAAAAAAATAGTATATATATATATATATATATATATATATATATATATATATATATATATATATATATATATATATATATATATATATATATATATATATATATATATATATATATATTATATACATTCTTCCTACCTGCTTTTGATCCAATGTAGAAATTTTTTCTAAAAGTTTATGATTCGTTGTCCCTTTCCTCCTCAATATCAAAAGGCTCTTCTTTTATTTCTATTTCATTTTTCATATTGATGGATCCGTAATTATTTCTCTCCTGTTCAAATTATTTTGTAATGAATCAATTAATAAATACTACTACAATATTAACTATTTTCCTATTGATAAAATGAAAAAAAAATTCTACGAAGACTTTACATTGCTACAAAAAGATCTTTTGGTTACCCCATAAGTCATAAAGGGGGGATTATTGACATTGTAATTGTCAATTAATGTAATAATTTGTCTAACCAAATATGCAACTAAGATTCTACAAGGAGGTAAAAAAAGCAACAGGTTTGTCAACACTATTGCATAACTTAGTAAAAGGTAACATATACTTTAACAATAATATCTACACCAAAACTATAGTTTATGTTTATTATACTTTTAGTCTTTTGATTTGATTATAGCAATTAAATGCATGCAGATTAACCATATACGATGCCCAGAAAATCCTTATACTACTCTAGTTCTTTTTTTAATGTTTTGAAAGAATTGCATTTAACAACTTTTTAATTTTCTTGTCATGCACCCTGGTCTCCCTTCCATGGTCTAGTATAAATTATCATCTCAGTATTATTGCGAGATGTAAACATTTTATAAACTTGTATCATGTCACCTCTAAGAAATCGCATTACATAAGAGAATATTTCACACTCTACCAGCCTCTCTTCATAACTTTTATTCTCAAAGCCATGAATCATTCTTGTTGATCTTCATTGCAATCTTACCAACATATGTCTTTTCTTAAATGAGGATCCCAAACTTGTTCACAATATTTTAACAGTGGTCTGATACAGTTGTTATTTAGTTCACTTGTAACATCTTTAATCTTGTAAAACAAGACTGTGATTGTTATATATCTAACATCTTACTGGCTCTATTCCTTATTTTAATGGGAGAAAGAACACTGATTAGTAAGAAATTATAAGAAAAAAATAAGGAATATTCTTATTGCTGTACTTGGCCAAAGTCTAAGTAAAAAAAAATATCAATCATCTCAAACTTCCTAGATCAAAGTCCCATACTCAACAAATTTTAAATGTTAGGTTACAGCTTATTAAACTTAACTTCGTTACTAAGATAATCAGTTTTTTTTTTATTATAAAAATTATGACACAAAGAAGAACATTAAAATAATAAAACTTTATAATAGTTTTTCCATACCTGAATTTCTTCAAACGTTGAAAGTTGCTCTAAATGAATACCAATTTTTTTATCATTTTCTTCTGTATTTTCTACAAGTTCAACCTTAAATTCTTCCTCATATTTAGCATCCATAATTATTAAATAGAAAAAAAAATTCTTTTTTTTATTCAAAAAGTTTCAGAAAGAAAAAAAATTTTTTGCTTGCTAGAAGGAAAAAAAAAAAAAAAAAAAGTTTTTTAAATCGGAATTTACTCTTAATTAGGTAACAGTAAATGGAATCTTAAAAATACATTATGAAAAGTTATTTTTAGAAATGAGAGGAAAAAAAAAAAAAAAATATATATAATATATATATATATATATATATATATATATATATATATATATATATATATATATATATATATATATATATATATATATATATATATATATATATATATATATAGGGACCGACTGGGGCTGGAATTTTGCTAGGGCTGGGGTTCTGGCCTGGGTTGCAAAAAATTTGTAAAGAGATCAAAAGCACTGAAATTTTAGGTTAAAAAAATTAGATATAAATTTAATTGAGGTTTATTTAATCATAAGAAAGGTGTAGAATAGCCAACATTCACTTAAATTAATGATTATATGCATTTTCTCTGAAAAAAAAAATCAGAAAATTACAGATTTTGTATAATAAGTGCAAAAATTTAAAAAAAAAACAAATTTTTTATAGTTGTTCAGTTTTGGGCTTATAACATTTTTTCTATAACTCTGGGAACAAATAGAATTCTGAATATACAATCCAAATTTCAGGTCATTTTGAATAGTGGTTTGGCCCTATCATTCATTTGGAAAAGGGTCAAATTTCAAAAAATAAAAAAATAAATTTTTAGCAGTTATAGACAGAAAACACTAAAAATGGACTTTTTTCACCAGGAAAAAAGCTATATACACTGAAAATTTCAGAAGAATCAGCTGAAAATTTAAAAAAAATTTGAATTTGGATTGTTCCCTCAAGTATATATACTATATAGCAGAGATGTACCGATAGTATCGGTATCGGTATCAGCAGTATTGGCCATTTTCTTGGGTATCGGTATTGGCTAATATGGCTGATACTTGGCCGATACTCTGATACTTTGAATTCGACTACTAAGTGATGTCTTTACCTTAAAGGAGTATATTATGCCATGTTTGAATAATAGCGTTTTTTATATTTAGTCTTTTCTGCTGATTAATTGAGGTCTTTTCTTTCATTATTTTTTTTCTTTATATTGTAGCTAGTTAAAAAATCTTCTTGTAAATTGTAATCATGTTAAAACATAAAAGCGAGTAGCTAAACTTTGTTAATACTTACTGGAAAATGAAAATGGAAAATTTTTTGAATAAACACACATAAAAAAGTTATTAGTATTATATTTGCATTTATTATTCCTAAAGGATAATATTTTAATTTATAAAATATACTTGGGCACAACCAAATATGAAATACATTACTAAGTATTGGTTGTACAAGGAATGCAATCCTGTTGCCTAGCAGTACACAAATTTTCTATCTTATTACTGTGTATTTCTTATAATAATTAAAGTATTGGTATCGGCACCTAAAAAATATAGAGTATCAGTATCGGCCTCTTTACTGGTATCAGTACATCTCTACTATATAGTAAATGACAATATATTGAAATATTGATTGATGGCTGGGATTGAATGACCATCAGCAACAAACTTTATTAAGAAGCTTCCTTCTTTCGACAACACTGAGCAAGGAATAAATATAGGAAATTATTATTTAGCTTTCATTTCATTTATTGCCTATTAATAGTATTATTACTACTATTGTTATTATTCTAATTATTATTACTGTTTAGTTTTCTATTATACTTAGTTTGACTTATAATAACCCGAATGACAGATAATGCCTTATCATATAGGCCTAACAGATAAATGGAACGATGGCATGAGATACAGGCCTACTGCCGTATTACACCATATATATATATATATATATATATATATATATATAATATATATATATATATATATATATATATATATATATATATATATGGTAAAGGTGGATATTGTTTCTGAGTTTCGATTGTTAAAAAATATCGAAAATCGAAAATATCGGAGAAGCCTATCGTAAACAAGAGAGTTGCCAGAGGTACTATTACTAGACATAGACAATTATTATTACTTACTTTTATAGCAGAACCTAATTCGACTTATCATAACCTGAACTACCGAAATTACCGTAAAAAGAGGCCTAACCTACACAAGAATTTGCCGTAAAAGAGACCTAATGTACACAAGAACGTTTGCACGACATAGTAGCCTAGGGCTAATTATAGGCAGGAAAATATCGATTAAAATAAAATATCGACATAAAAAAATATCGATATAAAAAATATTGAAACTCAGAAACAATCTCCACCTAAGCCTATATATATATATATATATATATATATATATATATATATATATATATATATATATATATATATATATATATATATATATATATATATATTCCACTTAATTCCATTTTCTTTTCAAATACAGAAAACAGACACATCCAAACTGAATGTTACTGCTAGATCCATATTTGAATATTTGAAAAGAAATAATTAAAGTTTAAAAGACAGTCAATTTCATTTTCACAGAATAAATATCATTTTTATTTAATATTTTTTTTCCTTTTTATTATGTATTTATATTACTCTTCTGTTGAAGAAAAGTAAACTTTTATTTTTAATTACTATTTTCAAGATAGTGATAAATAAAGGCAGCGTGCCAGATCGAATTAATATTGATTTCAGATAATTTTTTATTTGTAGTTTCACTATATTTAAAAAAAAATGCTCAATTTCTCTGAAGAATTACCAACACTGGGTCCTAGCACATAACACAGATGTTGCAGAATGAGATGAACTTTTGAGCAACTGCAAGGGTTTGAGTCTATACGGACTATGATGGATGTAAACAATCTGCCACGGTACACAGTATAAACGTATATACAGTAAGTCATGTGGATAAGGAGATTCATAGACAAATGGGGATAAGCCTCTTTTGAAAATGAGCATAGAAAAAGTATTACGTATTACCAAAGTTTGGTATTATTTAGTAATTTATAAATTTACAAGAATCTGGAATCCATATTTTTGCTGCCAAAAAAGTAAAATAAATTTAAAATGACTTGTAAATAACAAAGGCTTATTTTGATAATCACAAATATTTTTATATTTGTCTTTATTTATTTTCTTGATAAAAGTTTTACAGGAAAAACGATATTTGTTCAATAAATTGCTTAATTAACGATGTAGTAACTTATATGTTTAAAATAGGCAACTTTCTAGGGCGAACCGTGGACGAATTTCATTATAAAATAGTCGTTAATTTTGAATTTAAACTTATATGCAAAAGAGGTTTATCCCCATTTGTCTATGAATCCCCCTTTCCATATGACCTACTGTATATACGTTAGTATATATTTATACTGTGAAAAATAAGCAATCGAAATGTAAACATGAAATTTTAAGTTGGAGCCAAACTGTAGATAGTTTCAACCTTAGTACAAACAGAAATTTATTTTTCCTTTTCCGTCCTACAAAGAATATACTTCACAATGTCTATTTCATTTTTTTGTTATCCTCCCACGTAGTTGGTGTTGGTTTTAATAGTCTGTCATTGCTTAATTAAAATGCAGCTCTAAAAATATTCCGAAGCTTAAATTTATGGTTTTGTCTAACAATTTTCGACAAACTCTAAAATAAATGGGCAACTATTCAAATTTTTGAATATTGGGTTATATTCACCCATCGTTAGTGAAATAGTGACGACAAAAAAAAAAAAAAAAAAAAAAAAGTCTGTTAGCATGTTAAGGTTAACACAAAAAAAGAAAATGGTTACTTTTTTAATTAAACTCACACCCAACAGAACATTATTTCAATACGCAAGATTCTAAAAAATTTCAATATAGCAAATAATTTGTCATTGGTATGAAATATAGCTATTTTTTCCTTTCGTTACACTTTATTTTTTATGAAAATTTGCTGCAGTCAGAACATATAAAAGTAGAATATTATTTTTTATGACTATTCATGACAATTTCCCAAAGTAAAATCACTAATGAAATCAAGTAGCCAAGAAATAATCCGTAGAAGGCCGTCTGTACATGCTTTAGTTGTAATTTTTTCTTCTCATCGCTCTGAAAAGATATTTTGGCAAATTGAAATTTAAAAGCAAGTCTGATGTAGCATTAAAGAAATTCTGTTATTTATAGCCATATAATAGAATTGATTAGCTTAGATGCAAAAGGATTTAAGTGGCCAACTAAATAAAAAAATTATTTTCAAAAGATGTCTCCAATAAAAAGTTTGGTTATATGTTAGGAAAACAATAGTCGAATTTATTTTTTTGTAAGAGTTTCATTTAAAATTCCTGCTTTCAGTGTTCCATATATAAGTTTCTGTATTCTAGATCTGAACTTGGACCAATATTGTCAAAATTCTATACATTCATTTTTTGTACGTAAAAGCCTCAGTTACTTAATTGTTAATATACTTGCATAAAAAATTATTTCTAAAAATAAATTCAAATAATCGTCATTTTACCTTCTCATTACCTCTCCGATGACTTTTAATCTTGTTCAAATACTTTTTTAATATTCCCGAGTATATTCCGGCTTCAGTTAATCTGTTTAGCTTATAGCTAATTGGGTATGTCAACGGCGAGTGTTTTTTAAAAACAAAGGATTTATATCCTTGAAAAATCTGCAAATAAAAATAAATGCTTAAAGAATTTAAATAGAATAAACAATGAGCATATAGAAATAGAGAACTAGGAGAGAGTAAATACTGTATTTTGTATATCTTTAGAATATCTACAGAATATAAATCTACTGAAGAGGGAACATAATGAGAGAGAAAGAGCGCTTATGAATATGACTTTAAAGAATGAATAAAGAATAACTGAAACTAGTAGAGTAAAAGAACTGGTAAAAAGTTCTACATATTGTTATATTCAAATGGCAGCACCCTGCAGGGTTGTTGGCCAAGGTGGTATGCATAAATTAATTTCTATTTTTCTTTTCATTACAAAGAAAATGCTTAATTAATTATTTAAAATATTTAAATAATTACGAATTGCTCTTCAAGCTTGTCCTACCTGTTCTTTAAGCACATAAGTTTGTTCTGTTATATTTAAATCCTTTTGTGCATAAAATAGGAATGTGTGGGCATCGATAAAGACGTGATGATTATTTATAACTGATTCTATTGCCCTTTTATAACCAGGATCCGTATTTGGAAAATAGTCTAGCTTTTTCCCAAGTAATTGTAAATCTTCAATTGGGGAAGTTAAGAAATCTTGTCTTACTGTTTCTCCGTAATTTAAAGTTGCAACTCTGATAATATAAATAGATTTTAGAATTTTTAATATTTTGATTTTTTTATTTTATTTTTTAATTTTTTAATTTTTTATTTTTTATTTATTTATTTATTTATTTATTTTACCTTAAATTAGAGTTAATAAGTTCCTTCACAGTTTCAATAGGTTTCATGGAACGAGGAAATGTCATGAAGGATATGAGATTTCCTGAATAAGCACTCATGATTATAAAAGCTACAATTGTCCAAACAGAGAAAAGAAATAAAACCCAAATAGTTTTATTAGTCACATTCACACCCTGTCGAAACATTATTCCGATAACCTAAAGAAACAAGAAACAAACATGCGTAAATTAGCAAAAACATTTTATGGAGGAGGTGATTTTTTTTTTTTTTTAAAGAGATATTAAGGTGGGAACAGATGAAATGTCGGATTTTATGATGAAAGAAAATAAATCAAATAAACTGAACTATTCAACATTTATTTCATCAAAATATGCTCCATTGCTTTCATACACCTCTTTCCCGCGAGATTTCAAAGAAAAAAAAGCCATTTCTAAAACACCAAATGTCTTTTGAAGATATGAATTGCTTAAAGGCTTAAACTACAGCATCACAGTTTGAAAACCTTTTATTCTTCAAGTACATTTCTAAATGCTTGAAAAGATAGTAATCCGTTGGATAAATTTCTCCTGAGTAAGATGGGTGCGGTAATACTTCATACCCAAGATCTGCTAATTTTTTAACAGTAGTTTAAAAAATATATGATTTCGTATAGGATAATCATACTCAATTGCTTTATAAACATCATTTCTTTAAGAGGGGTTTAACTACGCTTAAATAAATAATATAGACTTAAAACTGACATACAACGCCAGGAAAGGGAAACATCATTTCTTTAAAAGGGACTAAGCTAAGCTTAAAAGTATAGACTTAAAACTGACATAAAACGCAAGGAAAGGGTCAAACTTCTGTTTGGAATGCTTTGCTAAAAAGAGGTCTAGTTAAGATCTAACCTGAATCCGACACTTCATCTTTTACAACCTAATCTTTTTAGTAAAGCAAATAATTAATTGTGAAGTAAATTTAATTTGTTTTTTACTAAATATATTTTATCTGCTTTAAAATTTGTTTAAGAATATATATATATATATATATATATATATATATATATATATATATATATATATATATATATATATATATATATATATATATATATATATATATATATATATATATATATATATAATATATATAATTAGTATCACTCCATCCCTAATTATATATATATATATATATATATATATATATATATATATATATATATATATATATATATATATATATATATATATATATATATATATATATATATATATATATATATATATATATATATATATATATTACAATGATATAAACGCATCGGTAAATATGTATAAAGTGAAAATAGAAACTTTTATGGGATTCCTTCTCTGGGGTCGAACCACCGCCTGTTGCGACTGAGAACGACAAAAACTCGATGCTCTACCGCTGAGCTATCCTTTCTCGTAAAATTATAGATCCCTGTAAATATTTTCCATTGTGAGAAACTAGTTTTATTACTTTGAAATGGATAAATGCTATAAATCTGAAACGCAAGTGTTTTCTTTTTAGTTGTTAATTCTGCAATCAATATATATTTCGATCTCTGAATTGTTGAATCGAATATATATATATATATATATATATATATATATATATATATATATATATATATATATATATATATATATATATATATATATATATATATATATATATATATATATATATAAGTTGCCCATACTGATTAATCAAATCATTTTACTTTTAATTAAAATCTTAAAATTTATGAAAACTTACCAACAAAATTGAAGTTGAAAACGTCGAATAGTTTTCATTTTTGAAAGAAGATTTCATCATACAAAAAGTAATCGCGATAAGTGCTATGATGGTTATCAGAAGAAGAATCCACAACAACGGTGAGAAAGGCAAGAATAATTTCTTCCAAACTGGAGATGGTTCTGGACTCCTGCACAAAAATCCCATACCTTCGTAAAAATACGGGATAGAAAAGTCAAAGAAGCTATGCTCTTTGTAGTCAAATAAATAAAAATTGATTATTAAGTCTTTGCCATTGTGATTAAGGTCTCTCAGCATTCCAGTAAATGTTTCATTTTCAATTCCTGCCCAATACCCGTCTTCTGTAGCGAATTGGACGGTATATGTGAAATTTAATGATTTACTTATAATTTGAAAAATTTCAATATTTACTCCAATACATTTGCCACTCTCGTCTAAATAAAGGCGTGGGGAATCATCACATATGGAAGCTAGATGCAATACTCTCTCTGAAAGAAAAATCCTATCTACTAGTATTTCATTTATCTTTCTCGGAAAATTATAGATCCCTGTAAATATTTTCCATTGTGAGAAACTAGTTTTATTACTTTGAAATGGATAAATGCTATACATCTGAAAAGCAAGTGTTTTCTTTTTAGTTGTTAATTCTGCAATCAATATATATTTCGATCTCTGAATTGTTGAATCGAAAATCTCATCAGAAATGGGGGTTTGATGATCAAGAAATATAATTAACAATTTTGCTGGTGCCCATTTATAGTCTATTGTCTTATTGAGAAATAGATTTGATAATATATCATTGTTATAAATAACACAAATGGTAATATATTTATACCCACTAACGATTTCAGCATCGTAATTGTTGATATCAAATTCTTGAATTGTTTGAGAAATATAAGGCTTGTTTTTTAAATTTTGATATAGAAGAAATTCAAACCATGTAAAATGGTTGGAAACTTCTTCGTCATACAGGAGAAATATATTTTCTTCTTTCAGTGCATATGTTAACATTTCTGTAATAAAGCGACTAATCAATTTTTGGAAATCAATCAAGTCTTCTGAAGAAATGTCTTTAGAGCACAGAGTCACCAAATTTCTAAAACGTATTTTAGAATGATCCATCTTAAAATCTTTTACATTTTGAGAGTCTTGAAGGCGATTTGTGTTATTCCTTATGGTCTTATTTATTGAAAATGTTTTTGAAGCTTTGTACAAACTTATTGAAAATGTTGCTAAGGAAAACCCAAGAAGAAAGAGTTTCTTCACAAATATCATAATTATATTTATATTTTCATGTAATTGGCATATTTCCCAATAACGTCATCATAGATTAAATTAAAAAAAATTCAGTCTGCAAAAAAAAAAAAAATATAAATAAAAAAAAAAAAGGTGGTTAGAACATTTTTTTGCCTGTTTAACCCGATTATTGCTTTTTTTTAAATAGAACTTTTACTTTTCACAATAGAAATATGAAACTAGGTACATCAGTATAGTTGGGGACGATACAGATTTCTTTATTCCTTTTAAATTTCGAAGGGGGGCTACGGTATGGAAGATAGCCCACCTCAACTTCTAGATCGCTCCCTTTAAAATTTCAACGACGAATTTTTTATTTTTATTTTTTTATTTTTGCAGAAATGCTAGGAGAAGGATATAGAAATATTTTCATCTAAGGGTTGTTTTTGATTGAATTACTCCTAGATGGTGTTTTCACAGTTTCCATGAATTTTTTCCCCCCAAAATGGAAAAATTCATAAAAACGATGAAAACAACAATTAGATGAAAATGTTTCTATATAATTCTCCTAAGTTTTCTGCGAGTTTAAAAAAAATCGTGGTGAAAATTTTGAAGGGGACGATCTAGAAGTTGACGTGGGCTATCTTCCAAACCGTAGCCCTCTCAGAAATTTTACACGAATAAAGAAATCTATATCGTCCCCAATTATATTGATGTACTAAATTTCAGCTTTCTATTGTGAAAATTTTATTTAAAAAAACAATAATCGGGTTAAAACAGGCCAAAAAATGTCCTAACACTTAGTTTAAATGAAAAATATTCTTTTATCATATCTTTACAGAATGAATTATTTTTAATTCATTATAATTCTACATTTCAATAAGGCTTCTGATTTCTTAACATAAAATCCATTTCATTTTAGATTCATACCTCATCCAAGTTCAATCCCGAGCAACGCAATGTTTTTAATTCCGGATTTTTATATAAACTGTTCAGAATTATGGCACAACTTTAGAAAATTGAATTCATGTTCGTATGTTCAAATCTGTGTGGTTTAACACAAATCAGGTGGAATACAGTCTATGTAGTACAGAATCATATGTCCAACAGATGGCATCAGCGTGCAATGTGACATCAAAGTTTACCCTATATGGTAAACTTTGGTGACATGAAGATAGGTTACTTCATGTCGACGTATACTGATTTATTGATGCTCGTTCGGCATCCGTAGATTGAATTGACCATTGTGTTGCCGGAATTGAACGTCTCATTGTAGCAGCAGCTCTTCGTCCAATGCGTCCGTAAACGTTGTGAGGTCACGACATTTAACGAGAGATGGATGGGCGAAAGAATCCATCTTGATAAATGAAGGCCGAAGTATGAGTTATGGGGTGAATGTGCTGGGTGTGCGTCATTCCCAGATCAGTCGGATGATTAGTCGGTTTTTTGACACGGGGTCACACTATATACTTCCCGAACAGGGCAGGAAGAAGGTTACAACTGCTAGGGACAAATGAAATATGCAGATGAGGGTATTGCAAAACAGAGGGTCCATTAGTGCTGAGCTTCAAAATGACCTCGAGACAGTAAAAAATGTGCTAATAATGCTCGCCCACAGGTATTAAGGACAGTTACGGATTACCTACATGTTATCAATGTATGGGTTCTGGAGTGACCCCAACGAAACTCTGACCTCAACCCCATCAAACACCTCTTGGATTGCCTCAAGAGAGCTGGCCGTTCGATGATACACGTCCGTATCTCTTACCATCCACGAGCTGAAATGAGCCATGATTACGGTATGGAATAACATACCCCAGGCATACATCCAGAACCTCACACTGACTTTACTTCGACGTATTCAGGCAGTAATCAGAATAGGGGGCGGCGTTGCAAATTATTAGTTGCATGGTGACCGTGACACCATGATTCACCAGAGCACTTACCAGGTAATAATCTGTATATGTTGTAATGTTGTATTGTTCGGTGTAGCATATGCGTTTCTTTATCCCCAAAGCTATTCCCTTCCACTCACACACACATACAAGGCACCATATGGTGCTATTATCCAACCCTAGCGTCAATGAAACATGACAAATTTCATACATAGTGAGAATTTTGAACAGGCGTTATATATATATATATATATATATATATATATATATATATATATATATATATATATATATATATATATATATATATATATATATATATATATATATATATATATATATATATATATATATATATATATATATATATATATACATTAACTTAGGAATGAAAGTGACATGTTTTATGTCTTTACCTATACTGTTAGATACGTTGAAAATTTACCTTAATTAAATTGAAAATATTACGTAACGAAAAAAAAAAAATTCTTTTCTCAAAAAATAATAAATTCAATTTACGTATAAAATGACTTCAGTCTTACCTGAGCAATAAAAAAGTCAACAAAATCATATCTGAAAATTTGTTTTGTTTTTTTTAAATGTAGGTGATATAAATGTTTGTTTTAGATTATTTATTATTAGTTCAACGATTTTCTGTAGAATTATTCTTAAATTTCTTCCAAGATTGACAAAAAAGATTGTGTTATTTGTTAAATAAAAAGCGAAATTCCCTTTTACTAAAACTTTATAATATATATATATATATATATATATATATATATATATATATATATATATATATATATTATATATATATATATATATATATATATATATATATATATATATATATATATATATATATATATATATATATCCCTCCGGTGGGCAAAGGCCAGAGACCTACCGTATACCACCGGAGTTGGAAAAACTCTATCCTGGTCAATGGAGGCCGACATGTTCAGATACACGGCGTTTGAAAGTATGCAAGTCAAAGGAAGTTGTGAAAATACATAATGAAAGTGTATTATAGACTTTACCAATAGAGTATATGTAAAATTTTGCATAGCGGTTAATTCTAAGGTAAGAAAGTTGGGCAGAAAAAGGATGAGACTGTGTAGGAAGGTGTGTCACGAGTTCTTCTCATTGGAGGAGGTATGCGATGAGAGAGTTCAGAAGAGCAGTGTCCATTATAATAGCGATAGTATATATATATAGAGTGATGCAACAATTCGACGGGCAGAAAGAGATTGGAAAGAGTTAGTAAGAGTAGGAGAGTTGATGAGATGAAAAAGCCCTAGACTTCACCTTCTTAAGGAGAGCTGTGTGAGTGGAACTCCCCAGATGTGTGAAGCTTATTCCATACAGGGGCGAACAACACCCCTATACAGAGCAAGCAACTGGGGTGGCGTGAAATAATTCTGAAGGTGCCTCAGAATACCCACCCTCTTAGAAGCTTGTTTAGAAAGAAGTAATATGATCTTTCCAAGAAAGATCACGAGAAAAAGATACATCTATATTAAGAACAGATGAAGATTTAAGTTGTGTGTTTTCGAAGAAGATATCATAGATGCGTTTAAGATTGTGTCGAGTGGAGAGATAGAGAAGCTGAGTTTTGAGGCATTGAAAACTATTGTGTTTTCTCTGCCCTAATTTGAAATACGTGAAAGATCAAAGGTTAGTTGCTCCAAGGCTACCATTCTCAAGTCTGTTAACTGCTGTTGGGAGGGACGTCTTTCAAACTGAAATGAGTTACGAAGGGTAGAGACATCAGCATATGAGTAAATAGGAGATGAAATTATAGAAAAGTCATTAATGAAAAGTAGAAAAAGTGTTGGGGATAAGATAGAACCCTGAGGAACACCACTATTAATCGATTTAAAGGAAGAACGGTGGCCGTCTACACAGTCTACACAGTTGTTTTAGAAAGACTGGAAAGGAAGTTAGAAAGAATATCACAGAGTATAGGATAGATACCGAAAGAGGGAAGTTTAGAAATCAAAGCTTTGTGCCTGACTCTATCGAAGGCTTTCGATAAGTCCAGTGTCACAGCAAAAGATTCACCGAAATCCCAAAGAGCGGAGGACCAAGAGTCAGAGAGAAGGGAAAGAAGATCACCAGTAGTGCACTAAAAAATAAAGAAAATCTGAATAGGAAAAAAATAATATGGAATAATAATATATGCATAGTATAATAAAATGGAAATGCAAAGAATGTGAGGTCGTTTAAAATGAAAAAAAATAAATGTTGGGTAAAATGAATATGTAGAAATTTGCAAAATTGGTGTACATTACTGTAAGAGTAATTTATTTCATTGCAGTAGAAAGCTCTCTTGGTCGAATGTATTGAGCTATCATCTTCAGATTCTAAAGTTTGGGGTTGGAATTCGTTTACGCTTAGATTTGAAATTTATGGCAGAAATATTATTATTATTTCCATTTGAAATTGAATTGGTTGCTAGAAATGTATCATTTGTTATTGTCGAATAAAGTATTTAAAGCTTTAGGCAACATGGGATTGTGATACTTGATGTTCTCTATAGCAAAAAGGAAATCTTTCTGGCTTCCAGAACTCAAAACGGAAAGAGTTATGACGTCTCGTGCCTTAATGTAGGTCAAGAAAACCTTCCATGAAAGAATTTAATTAAGAAGAGCTGTTGTGGTGATTTAATTTTAAGGCTCCTATTTTCATTTTATTATGTTTTTTTGTGGTTTCAGAGAGATGGCCTGTTACTGAAAGGAAGGGAAAAAAAGAAACATGAATCAAATTCCAAAGAGAACATTACGAAAGGTAGATTTTTCTTCCTGTCTCTTCACACTCAGTTTATATTTTTACTTAATTCAACACTTTTCTACCTGATATTTGAATATAATGCAATGAAAGGGTGCGATTTATGTTTATTACAAGCATTATATATTCATTTTATAAACATATACAAGTTTGGTTGCTCTTTTTTTAAGGAAAAAAGGAGAAGAGAGAGAGAGAGAGAGAGAGAGAGAGAGAGAGAGAGAGAGAGAGAGAGAGAGAGAGGAATTTCGTTTTGCAAAAAGGGCTGTAAACTCAAAAAGGGAGATAGAATAAAAACTGGACTAAATTCAGGTGAATGGGAAAAGGAGTTTCTATTAAACTACAAAATTTTTTAATAAAATAATTTCGAAAATATGAAGAATGGTGAAGAAACATTGAAATTTATATAGACGTTCTTTTCAATTTTTTTTGTAGTTTGGACTTAACACCAACAAGAGTCTTGAAGATTTTTGTAATCCTTTTTCAGTGCAAGAATGGTAGGAAAGTGATGGGAATATCATCTAGAAAGTATTTCACATCATTTGTGAAAATATATAGTGGAAACTATATAAATTATATGCAGTTGACAAATTACTGAAAAAAATAAATAAAAATTTAAAAAATAAAAAAAAATATATATTTTAGGAGAAACTTGCTCATAATTTAGATTTTTTTTTTTTTAAAGAATGCAATGAAGGTATTAATTTCCTTTATCTTAAGGAAAATGCTACAACTTGGAAAGATAGAGCATTTTATTTCGATTTGATGTTTATTTTATGTCATTTCATTTTATATTTATTTGTATTGTAAAATGAAATATTTTTTGCATTCTACGAGAAGAAAATTATGTATGTATTTTGTTTTTATTTTACTGTGTATAAAAAGTATTGTTGATCTCTCTTCATTTATTATATATTTTATTTTACTATGGAAAGATATTTTTCTGTAATAAACTAAAAATTTAATTTTGCTTTATTTTCAAACCTCTAATTCCAAACTACAGTGGCAACACAGACGCAGTCCAACTCTGGTTCGATCAGTGAGAAACAAACGAAACGGCTACAATGTGATCTGGAGTTCGGTAGATAAGAGTGTCATGAAAAAGATAGGTAAGGTCCAGAACCCCCAAAGTAGGCTTATAAACTCAAATTGGGCATAAAATTTAGATTGAAGAGTAGCATTCCCGAGGAATCCCACAACTTAGAGGTTACGCTAAAAAATAACCTCAAGGAAGAAGAGCGGGAAATGGTAAATGCTCAAAATTGGAACAGGAAAGAGGTTGAAAATAAATGTAGAAGGAAGGGGAAAGAATGATAGTAAGGGATTGAGTACACATTTTCAAGGTAGGTTAGACTCTCAAAACGGGG
The DNA here is from genome assembly GCA_009176605.1 of Armadillidium nasatum. NCBI lineage: Eukaryota > Metazoa > Arthropoda > Malacostraca > Isopoda > Armadillidiidae > Armadillidium > Armadillidium nasatum. The sequence goes on from SEYY01019847.1 coordinate 39,822, forward strand.
TCAGGAAAAAGGTTAAGAAAAGTGGGGTGCTGTTTCTAAGCCAACACTTCCTAAAGGGGGGGGGGTGAGAGAGTATATCTATCCTGGCGGGGTAGAACCCCCAAAAATTTCTCAGGGAAAGAGCACGAGGAAAAAATGGGGTGCTAGTGGCTATGAAACTCCCCCCTCAAAGAGAGGAGGGATTACACCCCACCTGGTGGCCTTAAACCCTTCCGAGGAGTTTGGAAAAAGTATGGGGTTACCAAATATCTTCACGAAAGAACGTGAGTCTGTCGGTTGAAGTTTTAGTAACTTTTGGACAGAATTTGGCACCACACAAAAGTGTACCCCTTACTAATATATATATATATATATATATATATATATATATATATATATATATATATATATATATATATATATATATATATATATATATATATATATATATATATATATATATATATATATATATATATATATATATATATATATATATATATACAATTACATTTTCTCAGAACACTATCACCTTATCGAGATTTATATAAATTAGAAATTCGTTGTTATCTTTTTTACAATCTACAAATTCTATGACAGTGGTCTACTTTAGGAGGTATTTTTGAATAATTTGAATCACTTGATGTAAAAACGTGTATTAAAAGGATAAATAATCTTTAGCAAACATAATTTTCTCAAGTATTTTTAAAGATTTGCAAGAAATAATTATTAACTTAATTTCTGTAATGAAGATTGAAATTTTTAATTAGATTACTTTTTATTCATTATTCATTGAGAAAGAAAATGAATGTTCGTTGAGGATTATCTTTACTGTATTTATAATACAAAAAAAGGAATGGTGAAATGGAGCCATTTTGAATCGACTTGCACTAACCGGTAGTTAAAAGAAAAAAGAACTGTTTGCTATTTATTTTGTTGTTTAATTAAACAGGAGTCGAACCTGTTGAAACCATTTGACTAACCAGAGAACCATTTTTTATAATTATGGGACCACACTACTTCACAAATACCAAACGAATATATATTTTTATGAACAGAAAAGGTAATACGTCACTTTTATGCCATAGCAAATATATATATATATATATATATATATATATATATATATATATATATATATATATATATATATATATATATATATATATATATATATATATATATATGTCTCCTCTGGTGGGCAAAGGCCGGAGACCTACCAATACCCACCAAAGTTGGGGAACAGTCGGATCTGGTCACTAATAGCCAACGTGACCCGATACACAACGTTTAAAAGTGTGCAAGTCAAAGAAACTTGGGAAAACAGATAAAGGGAAAGTGTTCCAGACTTTACCAGTAGAGTACTTGTAAGATTGAGCATAGAGATTAAGGCTGGGGTAGGAGAGTTGGACAGAAAAAGAATGATACTGTGTAGAAAATCGTGTCAAACGAGCCCTTCTCAATGGAGGAGGCATGCGACGTGAGAGTTCAGAAGAGCAGTGTCCGTTGTAATAGCGATAGTATAGAGAGAATGATGCAACAATTCGACGGGCAGAAAGAGATTGAAGGGAGTTAGTAAGAACGGGAGAGTTGATAAGACGAAAAGCCCTAAACTCCACCTTCTCCAGGAGAGCTGCATGAGTGGAAACACCCCAGATGTGTGAAGCATACTCCGTACAGGGGCGAATAACACCCCTATAGAGAGAAAGCAACTGGGGTGGCGTGAAGAAATTTTGAAGGCGCCTCAGAACACCCAACCTCTTAGAAGCTTGTTTAATAAGAGAAGTAATGTGATCTTTCCAAGAAAGATCACGGGAAAATGAAACACAGAGAATATTATGGACAGATGAAGGCATGAGTCAAGTGTTTTCGAAGATATCATAGTTGTGTGGAAGATTGTGTCGAGTAGAAAGATGGAGAAATTGAGTTTTGAGGCATTGAAAAAAGCCATGTTTTCTCTGCCCCAATTTGAAATACGAGAAAGATTAGAGATCAATTACTCCAAGGCCATCCTTCGTGAATCTATCAACTGCTGTTGGGAGGAACTTCTTTCAAAATTGAAAAGAATGATCATTGCTTCCATGGGAGGTGTCCCTAGGAGTGTGCAGAAAGCATTACCAAGTTGATTCTCTCTGGCATGGAGCCATACATTCCATTTTCTTTCCCTTCTACTAAACCTAACAAACCTTGATTTAACTTTGCTTGTTCTCGCGCTATCTGTCACAGGGATTACCATCGTCTTCAAACTCCAGAAACTCACGCTACTTATATTTCTTTCCGGAATCGTGCAAAATCTATCCTTCGTAGCGCTAAAAACTCTTTTCTAAATAGAAAATGCAAGAATCTTTCTGGTTCCTCTTCTTCACGTTCTGTCTGGCATTTTGCAAAAAAAATATCAACTCTAAACTTTGTTTCTTCGTCTTTCCCTCCTTTAATACCTTTCTATACAATCTCATCCTTGCTCTATCCAACTCTCAGACCCCAGATTTAACCTCTATGTTCAATCTTACATATACAGGTAAAGTCTGGAACACACTCACTTTATCTGTTTTCTCAACTTCCTTTGACTTGAATACTTTCAAACGCCGTGCATCTGGACATGTTCGCCTCCTTCTATCAAGATATATATATATATATATATATATATATATATATATATATATATATATATATATATATATATATATATATATATATATATATATATATATATATATATATATATATATATATATATATATATATATACTTCATTTTATTTACTTACTTCATTTATTTATTTACTTCATTTTTATTCTTCTAACACCCCCTTCTTGAATAGGGCTTTGCCAGTGAATGGTGGTGGTGTGTATAAAAAAATAAAAAAATAAAAAATTTTTTTTTCTAGATTTGATTTAATGTTTAGGGAGCTGTAAACCTCTGTCATGAAATGCATTTTATGTTAAAGAATCAGAAAAAGCTTTCGAAATTTAAATATATATATATATATATATATATATATATATATATATATATATATATATATATATATATATATATATATATATATATATATATATATATATATATATATATATATATATATATTATATTATTTTTATTAAAATATTTAAAAAAAAAATAAAAATTAAAAAAAAAATTGGTTTCACTTTTTTTTTTTTTTTTTTTTTTTGCAGAATGAAATAACAATTGAAGATTTTCCAATTTAATATATTTTGACTTGGGATTTTGGTAATTACTTGCAAAATAGAATCTTAATTATGCTTTTTATGAAAAAAATTCATATTCTTGTTTTTTGTCATACAACTTTTGCAATAAGTTTAAATAAAAACAATGCTTCAGCAACATCTATTAATATGATTATGCAAATGAGCAAATATAAAAACACATATAGAACTAAAGATATTGATAATAAAAAAGATTTCAAGAACGATCATTTCCAAATACCTTTTGAAAAGTTGATGACTCAAGGCTCTAAAAACATTTCTTCAGAAGACATAAATGATGCAAAAGAACTGATTGGTCGTTTTATTACAGAGATTTTAACATATACTCTGAAAGAAGAAAATATATTTCTTTTGTATGACGAAGAAGTTTTGAATCATTTTACATGGTTTGAATTTGTTCTTTTCAAAAATTTAAAAAACAAGCCTCATATTTTTCATGCAATTCAAAAATTGGATATCAGCAATTACGATGCTGAAATCGTTAGTGGAAATAAATATACCACTGTTTGTCTAATTTATAATCAAAATATACTATTAGATCTTTTTCTAAATAAGACATTAGACCTTAAATGGGCACCAGCAAAATTGTTCATTATAATTCTTGATCGTCATACCATCATTTCCGAGGAGATTTTCGATTCATCAATTCAGAGATCGAAATATATTTTGATTTCAGAATTAACAATTAAAAACAAAATGCATGTGTTTCATATTTATAGCATTTATCCAACTCAAAGAAATAAAACTAATATTTTACAATGGAAAATATTTAAAGGGGTTTATAACTTCCCGAGAAAGATAAATGAATTACTAGTAGAGAAAAACAAAAATTTTGAAGGAAGAGTATTGAATTTAGCTTCTATATGTAACGCTGCTCCATACCTTTATCAAGACAAAAGTGGCAAATGCATTGGGATTAACATAGAAGCTCTTCATATCATAAGCAAAGCATTGAATTTCACATATAACGTTCAACTCATGACAGAAGATGGGAATTGGGCAGGAATGAAAAATAACACATTTATTGGAATGTTGAGAGATTTATATCACAATGACAAAGACTTAATTATCAATTTCGTCTCGCTGCACTACGAAGCACACTACTTTTTTGACTCTTCTCTTCCATATTTATACGAAGGTGTTGGAGTTCTGTGCAAAATTCCAGGAGCAACTCCAGTTTGGAAAAAGATATTCTTGCCCTTCTCATTGCGGCTATGGAGTCTTCTTCTGGTAACCATCATAATCCTAATCTCAGTTATGTTTTTAATGATGAAGTTTGGGTTTAAAAGGCAGGAACGATTTTGGTTATCCACCTCATCTTTGCTGGTAAGTATTTCATTTATTTCAAACATTTTATATTATTTTTAAATGAATTTAATTATTCATATGGTATATATATATATATATATATATATATATATATATATATATATATATATATATATATATATATATATATATATATATATATATATATATATATATATATATATATATATATATATATATGAAGACACCACGATCGGCAGATTGCACTGTGACAAGATCAGTGCCAACCTCATGCTCTTTTCTGAGTTCTTCTTTGAGGGAAAATGAGGGGAAATCGCTCCTTTCCCTCAGGCTCTTTCCTAACCCTCTTTTCTTTTTTTTTCTATGGTATTTGCGGTTGTGTGGTTTACGTGTGTGATATATTAGTGCCACATTTTGTACCACATCTGGATCCCTGTCGGATAATTCGAATATAATGACTGATAATCATTTTAACTCTACCCCTTTTCCCCACGACACTTGCCACCCACCCTTTGGCATTCCCTTTTCAGGTACTCAAGCTCTCAGAGCCAAGAAATAATTCGTACTCTTTCTGAGCACTTTTTCCAGGTTTTTCTAGCAACTTCTACCTATTTCTAGCAATCTTTGCTTAGGCCAATCCAACTCGGTGCGAGGGAAGTGTCAGTGTCAGAAATAACTGGCACTGAGGGTAAGGATCGCTTGCGAGACCCTCTTTACAGTATTGAAATGTTGCAAGGTACCCTCATTGGTGACGTCATCCACGTGTGAGGATCCGCACACACACACACACACACACACGCACATGACACTATGACGTCATCCATCCACCATCTTGGATTTCTGATCACGTGCTTTTCATCCCTGTAGAAATTTTCTTGATCACGTGGTTTCAGTCATCTTGGATTTCTCTTGATCACGTAGTTTTCGACGCCATCTTAGATTTCTGTTCGCGTAGTTTTCCACCATCTTGAATTTTGTCTACGTGGTTTCAGCTGCCATCTTGAATTTCTCTTGAACACGTGGTTTCCTTCATCCTAGATTTGGTTTTTATATTTTCTCGCCATTTTTTCTTGTCTGCAGTGCCATCTATTGAGTTAAAAGCAAACTTCTTCCAATATTCCCACTCCAGGGTACGATCCCTTTAAACCTTTGTGAGACCAGGATTAGAAACCTCACCTTCTGATTTGAAGTCCATCGCGTTACCAATACATCAAACTAAATCATGCCTTAGAAAATACAAATTATTTTATTTTTGCTCAACGTTTTCACTTCCTCTTCTGACTTTGAAATCGATATTACTTTATTGAAAAGACTATAGAGCCCAAAAGAGCCCCTGGAAAGAGCGTGAGGCGGATTAGGTTGCCAGATTTAGCAACTTTTACTTTGAAAAGGTGCCTGGCCACCCATAAAAAGGGTTAAAAGATTATGAGCCACCAAAATAGCCATTGGAAAGAGCGTGAGGTGTATTAGATTACCAGAATTTGCAAATTTTAGCCTGAAAAGTATCCAGATTTAACTACTTTTCTCCGTTAGGCCTAATTGCATTCGATCCCATTACCTATACTATATATATATATATATATATATATATATATATATATATATATATATATATATATATATATATATATATATATATATATATATATATATATATATATATATAGATTGTTTTATTGATATATAACTTACCTGTTGTTTTAGGTTGTCGGAGTATTGCTTCGACAGGATGTGAATGTGTCTAATAAAAGAGTTTGTTTGATGTTTCTTCTCTTTTTATGGACAATTGTAGCTTTTATAATCATGAGCGCCTATTCAGGAAATCTTATTTCCTTCATGACATTTCCTCGTTCCAAGAAACCAATTGAAACTATGAAGGAACTTGGTAAATCTAATTTAAGGTAATAACAAAAAAAAAAAAATACTTTATTTAAACTTGGAAATTTATTTCAAAGTTTTTTACAATTCGGATTCATCTGTTTATATTTCAGAATTTTATTATTTAATTACAAAACTAATTTTCAAAAATGGTTAGCGAATTCTCCATCTGAACATTTACGACTGCTTGAGAAAAGGATAGAAATATTTGAACATGAGAATTCTGGTTTAACTAAATCTTTAGAAGCAGTTAAAAGAGGCCATCACGTGTATGCCAATATTTGTTCATTTCTTTATTACTTACAAAAGAAATTCAATATTACAAAACAAACTTATGTGCTTAAAGAACAGGTAAGAAAAATCTGATGAATTTTTCAATGATATTTAATTATTTTAAATAAATATTTCTTTTGAATGAAATTAAAATATATATATTAATTTATATACCTGTGTCACTTTGAACTACTATAATGCGATGTTTGGCCATCAGCATAAAAAATGATAGGTCTTTTATCACCCTTGTTTGCCAACAGCAAACTACACTTCTACACTTCTCAGTATTCACTTATGTTCCACAACATCCTTTAGGGATGTCTTTCTCTTTATGGATGTTCGTTCTACCTCTGATCTAAATACTCTTTTGACATTGCTATATATATTCTAAGTCATGCTTTACAATATCAACTAATGTCAGTATTAGTTAGACCTTCCAACCTGCTCTCACTAACACACATCCCTTATTCTTCCATTCATGATTCTCTCACTTGCAGTACGCTCTTGAAAGATAGCAATTTGGAAATTAATTTTTAAAAGCTTGTTTTTATCTAAACTTCTCTGCAGAGTCCGTGTTCCATTCAGAACCCCTAATGTGCTATTATTTTACATACCATCTCAAAAGCTTTTGATGATTTACATTCAAAGGTTTTAACCATTTTTCGTCAAAACTCATATTTTTCCCTGAAATTCTATTGCAATATATGTTCATTTTCAGCAATCTTTGTTTCACTGTTTTTATTTGCTTTTTATTTTATTTTGTTTTCATACCAATAGAAACTAATCTCTTTCCTTCTTAGGTTTCTTCTGCGTTACATAGAATTTTCCTATTTTTGACAAAAATAAATTTATTCTTATTTTACCGAAAACCGGAAACTTTTAATGTCTGTTCTTTTTAAATTGCAAAACACACAATTTTAAATGCAAATATTAAACTGTTACTCGCACATCGTGTTCAACACCTAAATCTACTGCTACTACAAGCAGTATTTACTCTCTTTCGTTTTTATTTTGATTTTTTTTGAGACATCTACGTAGCTCTCTCTCTTTCTCTCATGTATATAATATTGTTCCTCCATATAAATTCACTAGGCCTAGATCTTTATTGCAGATGTGGCAAGGATATCTATCATTTATATTTAAAAAACACTCACCGCTGACAAATCCAATTAGTAGTAAACTAAACAGATTAATTGAAACAGGAATATATTTGAAAATATCAAACAGGCACTTCAAAAATATAGAATGGTCTCAGAGAAATTATGAACAGGTATGAAGGTTCTATCAACTTTTATTTAATTTTTTTTACAAATAATTTAAAATTATCAATAATGTTAGTTCAGAGGTTTACATGCACAAGAAGTATAATATTTTTACGTCATTAATCAATGCTTACACATGAAACTATGAAGACAGAAGATTTTCAGTAAAACTCTAAATAGGAAACAAGAATATTACTATTTCATTCCTAAAACATAACAGAACTGTTTATTAGGAAAATCTTTTGAATGCATTTTTTTTTTTACTTAGTTGGTTACATTTTTTTTTTTTGCCTTTAATCCCATCAATTTAATTTTATGATTATAAATAGTAGATTTTCTTTAATTGTTTTATCAGACTTGTTTTAAATTTTCAATATGCCAAAATATCTTTCCAGGGTAACGAGAGGCAAAAACTACAACTGGAGCATGTACAGACGGCCTTCTACGGACTATTTCTTGGTTCTTTTATATCATTAATAACATTACTTTTGGAAATTTTTATCAATTGTCGTAAATAGTAATATTTTTCTTTCTTATGATCATATATATATATATATATATATATATATATATATATATATATATATATATATATATATATATATATATATATTATATATATATATATATATATATATATATATATATATATATATATACTGTAAAAACTGTCCCAATGAATTTCCAACGATTCGTTGGGACAACTAGCAATAAATATCACGATGCGTGGTCCAAGGAATTTTTGGGACATTGACTGACAAAAACTTCGCTGTGACATTATTGCCACTTGTTCCATTGATTTTTTAAACCTTATTTCATATAAATGTTATATGGTCATAGTGGTTCCAAATCATCTCCTATAAAACTTATTCCACTCTTTACATCGATGTTCAAACGCTCTGTACATCTATATACTAGATCAGTGACAGTTAATAACATACGAGTAAATGTATTTTTTTGATTAGGCTTAAACTTAATTAAAATAAAAATAATTGTACACAAGTTTTGCTCCTATTATACATATCAATATGTTCCTCCATATAAATTCAATAGGCCTAGATCTTTATTGCAGATGTGGCAAGGATATCTATCATTTATATTTAAAAAACACTCACATATCAATAAACATTATACATATCAATATGAGTAAATTAGACAAATATATACTAATAATTTTGCTCGTCCTTGAAAAGCTTTTGCTACTCCTTCAAGTGTGTTCTGGCTGCGAACCTAACGAAAATGTAACTCTATAGAAGCAAAAGAGGGAGAAGATTTGAATTGAGTAGAAGAATGTAAGAGTTGAGTCGTCGGTACAAGAATGAACAGAGTTAGTGCAACTGAGGAGGTCGTTGATGAAAAGTAGAAATAGAGTGGGAGGTAAGACTGAACTTTGAGGAACACCAAAATTAATGGAGAAAGAAGTCGCTCCATCAACAAGTACTAATATGGAGCGATTTTACAGAATGAATACATATATATATATATATATATATATATATATATATATATATATATATATATATATATATATATATATATATATATATATATATATATATATATATATATATATATATATATATATATATATATATATATATATATATATATATATATATATATATATATATATATATATATATATATATATATATATATATATATATATATATATATATATATATATATATATATATATATATATATATATATATATATATATATATATATATATATATATATATATATATATATATATATATATATATATATATATATATATATATATAATATATATAATATAATAAATATTAAAAAAAAATGTATATATATATATTTATATATATTTTTAATTTTTGTATTTAAGTACACTCCATGTAGCCTCTATATTTTGGGTGTAAGCTCCAGTTTGAGGATCCACAAAATTTTTACTGGGGTTCAAAGTAAGATTTTTAAAAAAATGGTTTTTTACGACAATTTTTGGGCTAAAAAACTTAAATTGGGTATTATACCCAGCATATGTCTACAGGGGGGCTCTGCCCCCCGTACCCCCCGACCCGTGAGTGATGATGATATTGTCGACTACTTTTCCTTTTCTACGATTTGGGGTATTTTCCATTTTTTTTTTAGAGAGAGTTCAACCAATTACACTTGTGCCTATATATATATATATATATATATATATATATATATATATTATATATATATATATATATATATATATATATATATATATATATATATATATATATATATATATATATATATATATATATATAATTGGGCATATATATATATATATATATATATATATATATATATATATATATATATATATATATATATATATATATATATATATATATATATATATATATATATATATATATATATATATATATATATATATATATATATATATAATATATATATATATATATATATATATATATATATATATATATATATATATATATATATATATATATATATATATATATATATATATATATATATATATATATATATATATAATATATATATATATATATATATATATATATATATATATATATATATATATATATATATATATATATATATATATATATATATATATATATATATATATATATATATATATATATATATATATATATATATATATATATATATATATATATATATATATATATATATATATATATATATATATATATATATATATATATATATATATATATATATATATATATATATATATATATATATATATATATATATATATATATATATATATATATATATATATATATATATATATATATATATATATATATATATATATATATATATATATATATATATATATATATATATATATATATATATATATATATATATATATATATATATATATATATATATATATATATATATATATATATATATATATATATATTATATATATATATATATATATATATATATATATATATATATATATATATATATATATATATATATATATATATATATATATATATATATATATATATATATATTATATATATATATATATATATATATATATATATATATATATATATATATATATATATATAATATATATATATATATATATAATATATATATATATATATATATATATATATATATATATATATATATATATATATATATATATATATATATATATATATATATATATACTATATATATATATATATATATATATATATATATATATATATTATATATATATATATATATATATATATATATATATATATATATAGAGAGAGATGGGTGGTTCCGCTAGGCAATTAACTTTCTTGAAAATCCTTAACCTTCAAATAATCAATCCACTCACATCAGAGATCAATACTGATATAATGAAAATCATTATGAATATTAGTAATAGACTTTAGTATAAAAAATTATTTAATTAAATCAAATTTTTCTTCGTTGGTCTGTTTGTAATCATATTCATCATTTTTGAATTATAAGGAAGCATTTTATTGATTGAATATTTTCTTTAATAAAATTGTTAAACAAATCTTGATTGTTTATAATTAATATTTATTCGTGAAGCACCTTCACTATTTTCGTGTGGGCTTTTGTTTATATAATAGAATTACTTTCATTTATATTAACTAAATAAATAATTTATTATTTTTATTTTTAATTTTAAATATCGATGAAAAGCATTTTCTGAATTAGAAATGCTGCTTCACTGAAAGCAAGGGCTATTCGGGTATTAATTATCAATCCGACCGTCATGGATGTTTTAGTTTATTTGAGAGAGATTGTTTTATTTTATTACCGGATTTTAGGCAAATCTCCGTGGTATATTGCTGATCGAAATACTAAAAAGTCAAAATTAGTGTTTTCAAAATTTTGGCTGGGTTGGTCCGTTACTTACACAATATTTTCCTTGTTTGTATTAGTGGAATGGATATATGACTGCATTTCAAAGTACAAGCGCTTCGATTCGGATTTTGAGAAATTGTTGATTGCTTTTAGATTAATTTTCGTAATAGTTATGCATTTTTGGCAGTTCAGTAGAAGTAAATGGGCTACTAAGTTTTTGCATAAGCATAGACCTGCTCTACGTTTCGAACTCCAGAACATGAATAAGAGATATTATAAATACGGAATGTTTGTAATGTTCGGATCATTTATCTCTCCGGTTTTGAGCAGCATGAGAATGGATAGATTCCGAGATTTTGGGATCGCTTATGTTATTATAAATTTAGAGCAAATATCTTTGTACTTAATTGCCTTGGCTACTAGTGCTACAAATAATCTTATCATCAACAAGCTTAAAGACGAAGTTTTCAAGTTTTTAAAAGCTATCTCAAAACCTAATGCTAATTGTCAGAGCAGAAATTGTCATGAGCACCGTAAAGAAAATGTGATCGTTAACGATTATGAGAGATCTTATAATTCCTCAAGGTCAACAGAAAGATCAATCGATGAGGACGCCAATTTTCCGAAATTATTGAAAAATATTAAAAATATTGCCAGTATTAAAAAAGAATTTGGAATCCACGCCGATTACGGATTTTTATCCACAATTTTCTTTTTTTCATGCTCCGTATTTTACTTCACGTACTACTTGTTATCAATAAATTTCAAGGCCTATTCCTTACTTTTACAAATCATTATTTCTGGACAGTCAATATTTTTGATCTATTCTTCTGGAGATTTTGTTCAAATGCAAGTAAGTCTAACTATATCTTTATTATAACTATATTTATGTAATTAGAATAAAAATATAAAGCTTTGTCTGTGGTGTTCTATTGTTCGTCATAGTCTTTTCCACTTTTGTGTTTGATTAGACAATAGCAAAAAAATTTGAGATTTTAAGTTTCGGGATGGGATGTTTAAAGCTTTTTAAAAAGGTCAGCATAATCTAAGTAAAATTTTATTACTTTTTAACAAATATAATTTTTTATGTTTAAGATTTTTCGGGGATCCATACGCCCATTTTTTCCCCTTTGAATACAATTTCGGTCCATTTTTTGTTCTGTTTGATAAGAGTAAGAGAATTCTTTTTACACAGAATAACAATTTTTTAAACCGCTTACGATTTGACATCAATTCTTTTCTCTAGGTATAGTGAGGTACATTATGTTTAAGGAGTCTCACTAACTACCAATATAGAGGAAAATAAAGTTCCACGTCTCTTTATTCCTTTGTCGCTAGTGAATCTTTTATTTTATTTTATTTCTTTTACTTAAGAATTCGTACCTTACGAGTAAGAGAATTTTTTTAGAAAGTTTCTTTCCTGGAAGCCAAACTCATTACCTTCGCCATAGGAATTCAACTCGTTAACGCATAATCATTAATAAGCTTCTCAAACGCATGATTAAACCTTTGCAGTCATAAAGATCTCTTTGTAACTATAAACGTACCCTTTTTCTTCATCTTCAGGAAATGAGTTATTTTAGTTAACATTCTGTTTTAATAATCTGTGGGATCTTGTGTTTCTGATAACTACAGCATTTGATGGGGGTATGAATTTCGATGTTTTATTCATATTACTTAAGCGGATGAAACAACTGCAAAAATCTCGCATAATATTAGTGAGGATATTCGACTAATCGCAGAAGAGGAAGAACCTCAATTTTTGTATTACCTTCACTTATAAATACATTTTTATTTAGTTTTCATTGCTGCTTCATTTTCAGTTTTCAAAGCTAGTGAAGTTTAATAGATGGTGTCTAACCCTCGAGCTTCCTTTCTACCCTCTTAAAAGTGAGGATAGGAAATCCCAACCCTCGAACTCCTCTTAAAATTTCGTGGTATCATAGATAAATTTTAGAGAAGGATATTCAATCCTCGAGCTTTCCTTATACTATCAATTTTCCAAATTAAGGTTAGATAAGGATGTTCAACTCTCTCGAATTTTCCTAACCTGTCCTTTATCTATCTCTTTTTGACTAAAAGATATTAATTCCAGGAAGCTATAAATGCAAAAATATATTTCCTAAAGTAAGAAAACCGAAAATATTTTGCCTCTGGGGAGAATTTAGTATAAAAATCAATTAAAAATTACTCCAAAGTGTTTCAATTTTAATACCTTAGAAGTCTTTGACTTTTAAATTTTGGAAATAAGTTAAAAAATGGTAGGGTTTTAAATTTGAAAATAAAAATTTGTGGCCATTTAAATTTGGAAATAAGTTAAAAATTGGTAGGCTTTTAAATCTGGAAATAAGTTAAGAGATGGTAGACTTTTAAAGCATGAAATAAGTTAAAAAATTGTAGGCATTTAAATCTGGAAATAATTTAAAAATTGGTAGACTTTTAAATGGTAGGATTTTAAATCTGGAAATAAGTTAAGAAATGGTAGGCTTTTAAATCTGGAAATAAGTTAAGAGATGATAGACTCTTAAATCAGGAAAAAAGCTAAAAATTGGTAGGCTTTTAAATCTGGAAATAAGTTAAAAAATGATAGGCTTTTAAATCTGGAAATAAGTTAATAGATTTTAGGCTTTTAAATCTGGAAAGAAGTTAAAAATTGGTAGGTTTTTAAATCTGGAAATAAGTCAAGATCTCGTAGACTTTTAAATTAGGAAATAAATTTCACATTTTAGTTTGAAAATTATTCTTTATAAAGACATTCTCATTCTTACAATGATCAAAGATAAAGGTTTATAAGAGGCTAAACAGACGATAATATTCTAACTTTAGCCAGAAATATACCAATGAAAACCAACTAACGATATGTTGGTATAGGAAGATTAGTACAATTAATGTATCTAAGAATAACTGACATTAAATCTTAATAAATAAAGAAATAAACAAATAAATAAAAATAAATAAATAAATTATACATATTTTTCTCTTTCTTGGTCTTTATCAAAGTTGTAGAATAAGATTCAGATTCAAGAACTTCTATAAGGCAGAATCTAGAACCGGAGTTCTAAGGGAACAAAGTCGGAATTGGAGCTAGATATAATTTGTAAAGAATATGCAAGGTAATTAAAATAAATAATTAAAAATAAATAAATAGGAAAATTAATTAAAGTTTAATTTTGAATCTATGTTAAAGGTGACCATATTTTCCTGACCAAAAATCGGGACACTTCTGAACATTGCCCCCCCTCCCAAATACTCTACTCGTAAGGGTTTTAAGGGATGTATAAAGGAGGGTGATTTTTAATATAAAGAAGAAATACGATTGTTGCTTTTCAAAAACAAGTCAACATGGTTAATTAGTTAAGGACATTCTACAAAAAAAAAAAAAAAAAAAAAAAAAAAAAAAAAAAAAAAAAATTTTATTATATATATATATATATATATATATATATATATATATATATATATTATATATATATATATATATATATATATATATATATATATATATATATATATATATATATATATATATATATATATATATATATATATATATATATATATATATATATATATATATATATACCCACCTCTCCAGGATATGGTTATGGCTTTGAATTTATATGTATTGATGATATATTTCGTGCTCCCTTGGATTAATTCCTTTGAATACAGATGGCGTTGTCTGATAGGTAGTGTCGATACAGATGAGATTTTACTGATTATCGGGGTTGGTGGAATTTATAATCCAAAGATGAATAGATGGGGGGTGTCTAAAAGGCATCGTCGATATTGATTCGATTTTGCTGCTAATTGGAATGGGTAAATTTTAAGTTTTATAGAAGAATGAATGAGTGTGATTGATGGGTATCGCCGATACTAATGTTCTTCGATTGTTCTTTTTGAGTTGACATTATTTTTAAAGGTGGTTGCTAGAGTTACAGTTGTATTATAATAAAATTATCTTTTATTTCTATTTTAAATATTTTTATTTATAGATAAAAGATAAAACTAGTTAAAAATGTGCATAATTATTCTAATTATAATGTAAAACAATATATTATGTGTTGAAATAATATTTTTGAACATTGGTAACATTGAAAGATAATTTTACATACAATATTTTAAGAAAAATATTAATTCCATCAATTTTTATTATTGATATTCAGGATGCGATCCCTTTTAAATACTATGGAAAAGTTTAATTTTACCAATGACTTAGATAAAATAAATATATTGGAAAATATAACAAATTGGTATTACCGAATATTCGGAAAAAATCTTTGGTATATTGTCGAAAAAGATCGTAGTAATGTGAAGCTCAGAATTTCAAAATTTTGGTTGGGATGGATCGTCGTCTACACAATAATTTCCCTGTATGTGGAACTGAATCTGTTGCTTCATGTTATCTTAAAATTCCAAATATATGGCCTTGAAACAAATGTAGTTATCAATATCCCGAGAATAATATCACCTACTGGCTATTCATTTTTGGCAGATAAAAACCAGTAGTTGGGTAATACGCTTTATCAGCAAAAACAAGATGGCAATTCGTCAAGAGTTAACACTAGCTGACAGAAATTATTTTGTTTATGGTATGTTTATTCTATTTGGATCCTTGCTACAGTTGATATTAGGTATTATAAGATACAGTAAAACAAGCTACTTTAGATTTTCATATTATTTTTTGTTGTTTGAAGAAACATTCTACTATTCAATGAGTATAATGAGTATAGCAATGAGTATAGCAAATGGGATTCCTGTAAGGAAACTTTGTAATGAGACGCTCATATTTCTAAGAAAATCCTCAAAGAACATTGACCTTAAGTCAAAATATGATTCAGAAATCCTTAATGACATGAACACGAACAATGAAATGGAAACTCTTATACTTGTTGAAGAACACACGCAATTGTTTTCAGAAATTTTGAGAAAAATCAAGCTTGTTACTAAACTCAAGAAGAAAATTGAAAACAAAACTAATTATGGAATATTTTCAGCCATTTTGTATTTTTCATGCGCCATTTCTTATTTAAGTTATTCATTATTGGACAACGGGTTTGAAAACATTGAATTGATGTCGCAAATTGTTACATCCTCCATGGCAATTCTTCTAATTTATTCTTCCGGAGACGAAACTCAAAAACAAGTAAGTTTCTTTTTTAATTAATTTTATTTCTTTTTATTCTTATCATATGCTTTCAGTTATGTAATGGAACCATCAAGGTTCAGTTAATGTAACGATTGTTTAATTCGTCTTGACCTTGAAAACCAGTACCAAGGTTGTTAGTATATATATATTTATACTATTGTTGGTTCCTAAGTGAAAAGCAAGAATTAAATAAAAATTTACTTAATTTAAAATTAATTCTTTACATAATTTTATATTATTTTTATTTTTTATTTTTGTAAAAAAGGAACGTGAGTAAATTTCTTTTCAAAGAGTAAAGTTGCTTCACACAATAATTATAAACCATGTGCGAATTTTAACCTTTTATTTGTAGGCAATCTATTTGTTGAAATGTTATATATTGCAACCATATGTATTAGGTTGGGTTAGGCTAAGTTAAGTTAGGTTAGTAAAAATAAAATGCTTGTCTGTCATGCATCTATGTTAAAAATATTAAAATGTGAAAAATATTTTAAGCTGAAACCAAAAACATCAATATTAGTAAATGAAATAGTGAGTTTATATATATATATATATATATATATATATATATATATATATATATATATATATATATATATATATATATATATATATATATATATATATATATATATATATATATATATATATATATATATATATATATATATATATATATATATATATATATATATATATATATATATATCCGTACTCAATTATAATTATTGATTATAATTATTATAAATGGAGAAGGCGTAGACACAGATTATGGCGAAGATTAGATTATTATTAATACATCAAAACGATTGATAAATTGAAAATGAATATCCAAACTTTTTTGTTAAAATTATCCTTTGTTAATTTGTCAAGTTATTTGCAAATATTGATTAAAATAAATTTTATTCAAATTCTTGTATAGAAAATTGCTTAGGTTTCTTTATTCGACCAATAGCGTGCAATACGAGGAAGTTTATTTGCAGACTCTTTTTTTCGATTCTCACTCTTCACCTTTTCCACTCTAAATTCAATAATATAATCAATTCTTATTTCAAAATATAAATACTGAAAGGATTGTGCATATTGTGCAATATGGAATACATAAAAATTTTCCAGAAAATAATATCCTTATATTTTCGAGTTTCGGGAAAAAATTATTGGAACATCAAGAATAATAATCTCGAGAATGTGAAGCTCAAAATCTCCAAATTTTGGTTGGGATGGTTTGTCATTTACGCACTGAGTTTATTGTACATTTTATCGGCTTTCATAATAAATATTGCGCTACACTACCGTAGATTTGACAAGGATTTTAGTTCAATTATCCATATTGTTAGAATGATTTCCTTATTAACCTTTCATTTCTGGCAAGTATTGAAAAGTCACTACGCTCTTCGTTTTATCAACAAAAACAGAAAAATTATTCAAAATGAAATACATCGAATGGAAAGGAATTATAAAGGTCAGGTCACAGTTATTTTCCTTGGGGTCTTCTTTGAAATGATTATTCTTCCTGGAATAAACTGCCAAAACGTTAGTGAGTACACATGTGTTACAACTATAATATTTAGAATTGAAGAAGCATCATTGTATTTCCCATGTGTAGCTTTAAGTCTTCTAAACAGACTTATCGTGAGGCAAGTGGAATATAAAACATCTAAGTATCTTAAAACTTTATCTCAAAACACAAAGCTTACTACAGTAAAACGAAATAAGCGTATTTCTTTCTCCGATACAGTAAAAGGTTCATCTCCAAACTCAAATTTTAACTACAACTTCTTAAAAGTTTTAAAACAAATGGAAAAAATGGAAGAATTGAAAAGGGAAATTGAAAGGCAGACAAACTTCGGTGCACTTTGTTCAATATTTTACTTTTTCATTGCAACGTTTTACACAGTTCAGCGTTTACTGGCTTTTAGTTTTAATTATCATGGTGGAGTGGCGAGAGTCCTTTTAAGCGGTCTATCCATTTTTCATTTGTATTCATCCGGTGATGTTGTACAGAAAATGGTAAGGTTTAGATATTAATTAACGGATAAGGTTTTAAGCAGTGTTCAATGAATCTGTTTAAATTAGTTTTGCAAGTAAGCATTTTTTAATAATTTTCTAGAAACTAGTATTTTCTAGTATTTTTTATTAATTTAATTAAAAATATTATATTTAAAAAATATACACAAGCATCTCTTAATTAACAGCAATTAATTGGGTCACCAATGTTAACGCTTAAATCACAACCGCGTTAATCAAATATATAAACTAATAGTAAAAATAATAACTGGTTCTCAGTTCAATGTTGAAATAAAAAAAAATACTACTATTTCCTGAAATATCGTAATATGTGTAAATAACATGGAAAGAAAAAAAAAAAAAGCTATTGAAACTTACGTTAATGTTCATTTACTTTTTAAATTACGCATTTTTAGAAAAGAATTTCTCCAGAATAGACCGACTTTTTTTAGGTTTTCTTTCCCCGTAAATTTTTCCGTAGCACGCCATTTGTTATTCTAAGTTGCGGCAAACTAAACTACTTCGATTTATTCTGGACCCATGCTTTTAATTTGTTCTCAAAGGCCGTGAAAAGTTTCAAATATTTCATCAAGTTCTTTGACAGCGATCTCCTTATGATCATTATTTACTTTGTATTCCATTTTACATCTTCTAATGTACTTTGCTGTTCAATCTCAAGAAGATCTTCATTGATTAATTTTTTACAGGCTGAATCTATTTGATCTTGAACATTTTCAGTGTCAACTTCCTCGAAATGGAGATCTCCAATAGCAACAATATCTTTCACAAAAATGAATAATGACTGAGCATCCACTATCCGATGTTGTGCACGACACAAAATTACTAATTGGCAACTCTTGTACCAAGAGAAACATTCAAGCGCGGGAAATTAAAAACGCGTTGATCAAAATTAATTTCGCGTACATTAATTAAGGGACGATTTCAAATTACTTACCGAGATAATCGATTTTCGCGTTAACTAAAATCGCGTTAATGAAGAGATGGCAGTATTTTAAAATTTTTAACTAAGTTTTGTGGAAAGGCTTAGCAAAGAATTTAAAAAAATTTTGAGGATTTACTATTAGCATGCTGATTACTTTGTGATTATTCTGCACAAATATGGAATTTAGGAGAATATCAAATTTGTAGATCTCATTCTGTGGTTGCCCTAATTTTGAAAGGGAAAATTCCTTCCGATTTGTTTCATAAATCTGAAGCTGAAAGTTTGGGTTATTTTTATGGAATTTCTAAGTAGAATAAATAAATCTCTTAGATGTATTCCAAGCGGCATTAATCTGATGAGCCCCTCAGACATATCTGAAGTTGCATAGATCTGATGTATCACTCAGACTTTTTATCGCTACATACAACACGATATATGTGACCAATTGAGGCGTTGTTTATAAGATTTTCTTTCTGGATTTTTGTAGCACATCTCTCTTTCCCATCTTGTTAAGTTAGCGTGTTTATTTGATAAAATTTGAAGGAGGCGTATCTGGTAATACTATGGCTAGTTTCGATGTTGTTAGTTTATTTACTAACTTTCCTATTGACGATATTTAAACTTATTTTAATAATTTTTGTTTTATTGGCATTAGAATTCCGACACCATCCTCCCCATTTTTTTAAATGTGTGTGTATTAAATAATTTTACTTCACCAATAATTATTTCATTTTTGATGGGATATTTTATAAGATTTTCCGAATCCTATTCTTAGTTGCCTGTATATGGATTTTTTAAAAATTAACTAACTTCTTTGTTTCAGCCTCTCATAATAAGTAGAATTTTTCCACCTTTCAGAATAAATGAAAGAACTTGAGTTCCGCGCTTTTCGGCAATTGGACACATCTTTCATATCGTAAGTTTTAAAAACATGTTCTCATGTGTATGTCCGTTTAGATCGCATTACAAGAGCTTTAGAGTCAACCCATACAGGTCTCTTTTTAGTTATTAGGAGCTTTATTCTGTGTTTCAAAATTCAGTTTCCAAACGGCAGGTCTGACATGATCTCTATTGAAGGTTTGAATCCGACTTTTGTCTTTGCATCAACTTCATTCACACTGTCTGCTCCTGCCGCATACTCTTTTACTTCCACAGAGTCTGCTCCTAATTTCTGCTCCCCCTTCAGCACCAGCCTCTCCATCCGTAGACCTTGCATCTTCCATATGTTTGCAACTGCAGAATCTTCTCCCTTCAGTTTCTAGTACCCTTACTGCATATTCTGCAACAATACCTGTTTGTCTTTTTCTCCACCAGCTCGACCCTTCTGTAGTTCAAAGGAGAAGTCTGCACTTAAAGGTATCGTTTACCCCAAAACGTTTCAAAAATATTTCAAGGTGCTCCTCTCTAGGGCGGAGGGTAGTTTTTATTGGTCGTATCTTGAAGGTTCTAGTGAACGCGCAAATAGAAATATCTTTGTTTGCCTTCAGTAAACCTATACGTGCTCTCTTTGCGCTCTAGTTAGGGAGCTAAATTGTAATATTTTCCTGTTGGTTCATCTTTTCCTCAAAATATCATCTGTATTTCTCATCTTTGTGATCATTTTGTTAGCAGTTGCTCTGCTGTTCAATTGTAATCTTTGTTAAAATCTGATATGAAAATCATGTTCGTGACTGTAATTCAAATGTCTTTTTGTTTTCCATGAGAAAGGTATACCCTGACTTTCATGCTGTCGTAAGAAATCATTTACTTATTCTTTATTTATTAGTTTTATATTTTACAACCTATATCATCTGTGGAGTCAGATTCCTGGATATTCACTTTACACCCTTTCAAAATGAGTTTGTTTTATTTATTCTTTATTTATTGGTTTTATATTTTACAACCTATATCATCTGTGGAGTTAGATTCTTGAATACTCACTTAAAAATAAAGGTAAGCTTCTTCCAAATGGGTTTATTTCATTTTATTCACCATTTTGTTTTATATCAATATCTTTCATTTGGTTAATAATTCCTAGAAGTAGGAAGGCTTAAAAGGGAAAGAGTGAAATCAAGGTTATCCTCCAACGGGAGATTCGTCCTTTTTAGGGGTGAAAAATCTTAGCAAACGTTTTTTGGCTTTTTTCATCCATTTTATTATAAAATCTATGCTGATTCTATATATGCAATTAGATTTTCATAATTCCAAGCTGTTCCTAAGGAAAAGACTTTTAAAGTGACACCTGTCGAATGACCTTGAAAAGGTTTGCGTTACTTATGTCCAACAAATATTTTTTTTTCTAGTTTTTAAATTTTTCTAATGTTTTTGAAGTATTCTTATAGTAAATTTTCTCATGATTTCAAATATGTAATTAGTTTTTCATAATTCCAAATGGTTACTGAGATATGACCACTCAATCGAGGAATGTTGTTAAAAAACAACATTAAGAGTTTGGGGGTCTGTTTTGGAGGGGTAAGTATTTCCAAAATTTGTTTTTTTTCATCAGTTTAACAGTAAAAATCCTTGCTGATTACAAATCCATAATTAGTTTTTCGTAATTCCGAACGGTTCCCGAAGAAGGGGGTAAGTTGTGGGAGCATTGGCACTCCAATGTGAATCAAGAGTACACTAGAGACCCTCTGAGAAGATGAAAAACGAATATGTGGTGTGGTAAATTATTGTACGAAAAATGTAATTAGAATTAAGATATTTGTAAGCAACTCATTTACTACCACATCTATGGAACTAAGCAAGCTTGAGTCACGCTAGGAAGGAAGTTCCTCGCTATGTCTCTCTCTTGGATTGGTGTTCCTACTGACAACACGTACTGTTGTAACTCTCGTGAATCCTTATCTCAGATATTCTTTAACAAACTGCTAATCATATAAGTTCTCTTTTGTATATCAATATTAATAACTATACTTGCAATAAAACTGTGTTTACCTACATTTGGTTATTATTAACTATTAAAAAGCAATCAACAACAAAGGATTGCTTTAAATATATATATATATATATATATATATATATATATATATATATATATATATATATATATATATATATATATATATATATATATATATATATATATATATATATATATATATATATATATATATATATATATATATAATATATATATATATATGAATGATTTTAAAACCTAATTATTTAAGATCAACTTTGAATGATGTCGAATGATGCAGTGAATATAATTATTATTTTTTCAATCATCAATTATATTAGAGCTACGAAAATGAATTGTATTAATGGGGTGAATGATGACAGCTTACATAAACAATAAATTCACACAGTTTTAAACAAATGAAAATTCATATTTCGTGTTACAATACCATTATTGACATTTTCTTAACGTTAATATGCAATAAAATATTTTTTTCGTTTCTGTGATAGACGGTAGACAAGTGGCGTGCAAATCGTTAAATTTTAGATGCAACTTTATTTCGGCATATCACTGTTGACTCTGTTTTTCTTCTGAGTTCGAAATATAAAAAGAAAAGTATATATTTTGTATATTATGAATTTCACAATATTTTTCATGAAATTTATTTCTTTATATTATCGACTTTCGGGAAAAAATTATTGGAACATTGGTGAGACAAATAAGAAAAATGTGAAGCTCAAAATCTCCAAACTTTGGTTGGGATGGTTTGTCATTTACGCACTGATTTTATTGTACATTATATTGGTTTCGACGTTAAATGTTACGCTACATTACCGTAGATTTGACGCTGATTTCAAAGCACTTTTAACAGCTATTAAAGGAATTACATGTTCGACCTTTTATTTGTGGCAAGTATTTAAAAGCCGCTACGCTTTTCATTTTATCAACAAAAAGATCAAAATTATTCAAAATGAAATACAAAAAATGGAAAAGAATTATAAAATCCAGGTCACAATTGCTCTCCTTGGGGCCTTCTTTCAAATTATTCTTCTTGCAATAAAATGTAAATACATGACTACGTTCATATGTGCGTCAAATTTAGTATTTAAAATTGAAGAAGTATCATTTTATTTCATGTGTATAGGTTTAACTCTTCTGTACAGACTTATCGTCAGGCAACTGAAACATAAAACATTTAAGTATCTAAATACTTTATCGCTAAACACAGATTTAAGTACAGTAAGGATAAATGATAAACATGCGTTTTCAGATTCAGGAAAAGATGTTCCACTATTTCCAAACTCCAACTACGACAACAATTTCTCAAAATTTTTAAATCAAATCGAAAAAATAACCAAATTGAAAAGTGAAATTGAAAAACAAACAAACTATGGTGCTTTTTGTTCAATTCTTTGTTTTTTCTTTGTCACATTTTACACAGTTCATCATTTGTTGGCATTTAGTTTTAAAGATCATGGCGGAATTCTGAGGGTGGCCTTGTGCTGTATGTCCATTTTTCTTTTGTATTCATCAGGTGACGTAGTTCAGGAAATGGTAAGGTTTAGTTGGCATGACCTAATAAAATGTACAATTAAGTGAATGATAATCATAATAAGGATACTACTACTACTACTACTACTACTACTACTACTACTACTACTACTACTACTACTACTACTAATAATAATAATAATAATAATAATAATAATAATAATAATAATAATTGCCGTTTACCGTGGCTCAAACGGTAAAGTGATTGACTCACGTGCTTGAAGGCGCCGGTTCGATCCCACTTGGGGATCCTAGGTATATACTACCTAGAAAAGTTCCTCTCCTAGAATAGGGCAATGCCCGTGAGATGTGAACTTTTTTATTTAAAAAAAAAAAAAAAAAAAAAAAAAAAACAATAATAATAATAATAATAATAATAATAATAATAATAATAATAAAAATTTTTTTTTTTTTTTTTACCTATATATAATATAAATATAAAAAATAATTCTAAAAAATGGAAGTTTAATTTTTTAATATATTATTATTATTATTATTATTATTATTATTATTATTATTATTATTATTATTATTATTATTATTATAAGTAGTAATAGAAGTTGTCGAAGTAGTAATAGCCTTAGTCGTAGTAGTAGCAGCAGTAGTAAACTAAATGAGATTTAACTTATAAAGAAATTTTTTATAAAATTATCTTTTTTTTAAAAAACGTAACTTTCCTTCCAAACTCTGAAACTGCTAAATTAGCATAATTTAAACTGTACACTGCAAAAATTGTCCTAACGAATCGTTGGGACAAGTGGCAAAAAATGTCACAGTAACATTTTCAATAGAGAAAAGACATATTAAGCATATGAA
This sequence comes from Armadillidium nasatum, assembly GCA_009176605.1. Taxonomy (NCBI): domain Eukaryota; kingdom Metazoa; phylum Arthropoda; class Malacostraca; order Isopoda; family Armadillidiidae; genus Armadillidium; species Armadillidium nasatum. Next base: position 64,978 of record SEYY01019847.1, read on the forward strand.
ATTCGCTTCACCGATTTATTTTCTAATAAAAATAACTGAAAAAATTCGTTGTAATATTTTTGCCACTTGTCCCAACGATTCGTTAGGACAATTTTTGAAGTGTTCAGAAATATCAAGTCACTGAAACATATTGAATAAGAGTGTCCCTTTATATTCGGTATAATATATATGAATAAGATTATTAATTATTAAATATATAAGATTATTAATTATATAATATATAAGATTATTAATTATATTATAGATAAATGATATGACTTAAAGTTTTACTGTCTTATTCATGCAATACTTTCTCAAATGTTTTTAAGACAATTAATTCGCCTTAAAGAAATATAAACTAATTTACTTTATATTTAATAATTTTCGGGGGAACTATTAAAAAATTATTGCCCCCCCCCCTCAAAAAAAAAGTATTAAAAATATTTATCAATATAAAATTTTCTTATATTATTATTATTATTATTTATTTATTTATTTATTTATTTATTTTTTTTTGGCTTTAATATATTACACAATATTCAAATTTTTTAACATTAGAATGAATTACCGTAATTTTAGTTATATCTTTACTATGCTCATCAAAATTGTTTCCTAAACGGAGATATTCTGATAATTGCTTAATGTGCTTCTTGACGACGAACGCTCCTAAAAAGTAGGGAGGTCGAGCACAAACATCTTGGCCACGATATTTATATTTAGACAACACACGACCCTTGAAAGTAAAGAGGTCGGGGGTACAAATTTCGTGCCCACGATACTTATACTGATTACTTGACTATAAATATAAATTTACTTTACGAATGGAAAACGAATCGCACGCGACATTTCTTTTATACAAATTCATTTTAAACTATTTTAACATTTTTGCACTTTTTTTCACAAAGTCACAGGGAAAAAATGGTAAGGTTTAGTTGGCATGCCCTAATAAAATGTACAATTAAGTGAATGATAATTATAATAAGGATACTTCTACTACTACTACTACTACTACTACTACTACTACTACTGCTACTACTACTACTACTACTGCTACTACTACTACTACTAATAATAATAATAATAATAATAATAATTATAATATAATATTAAAATTTTATGTCACTGGGCTTTTCACCTATATATTATATATAAAAATAATTCTAAAAATGGAAGTTTAATTTTATTATAATTATTTTTATTATTATTATTTTTATCATATTATTTAACAAAAATTAAAAGACATATTGAATGTTTTCTGATTTCGTTATTTTTATTTTGTTTTTCAAAATTTCCATTATTTATATTTTATATTTCCAAAATACTTTAATTAAGTTATTAATTACCAAGATTTTTTTTTTTAATATGCAAGAAACAATAAATTGATTTAGTCACATTTTAATATGGGAAGGTATAAACGGAAAGTACATATATATATATATATATATATATATATATATATATATATATATATATATATATATATATATATATATATATATATATATATATATATATATATATATATATATATATATATATATATATATATATATATATATATATATATATATATATATATATATATATAGACTATTATTATATTTATATATAATATATATATATATATATATATATATATATATATATATATATATATATATATATATATATATATATATATATATATATATATATATATATATATATATATATATATATATATATATATATATATATATATATATATATATATATATATATATATATATATATATATATATATATATATATATATATATATATATATATATATATATATATATATATATATATATATATATATATATATATATATATATTATATATATATATATATATATTATATATATATATATATATATATATATATATATATATATATATATATATATATATATATATATATATATATATATATATATATATATATATATATATAATATATATATATATATATATATATATATATATATATATATATATATATATATATATATATATATATATATATATATATATATATATATATATATTATATACCCAATTATTTAGGGTTAACATTACACATTTGACGCAGTGAGCATAATTATTTTTTTCAATTATTATTAATTGACTGAGTACTACGAAAATGGATTGTTATAATGGGAGCTATGAAGGACGGCATATTATGATCGATATATGTATAAGTTTGTAAACTTAAACAAGGATGCTAATATGTTCATAAATAAATCTATATTAATTCCTTCATTATAATTATTTACAAATATTGACATTTTATTACATTCATGGACAATAAAATTTATTTTAAGTTTCAATGTGTGAACAATGGTGTGCAGACCGTTAAATTATATATATTTCTTTTTATACGTTACTGTTCACTCTATTTTTCTTCCGAGTTCAAAATATGAATGAAAAAATGCATTTTTTATGTAATATGAATTTCATAAAAATTTTCATGAAGATTATTTCCTTTTATTACCGACTTTCGGGAAAAAATTATTGGAACATTGGGGAGAAAAATAAGAAAAATGTTAAGCTCAAAATCTCCAAACTTTGGTTGTGATGGTTTGTCATTTATACGTTGATTTTATTGTACCTTATATTGGCTCCGACATTGAGGTTTACTCTATACTACCGTAGATTTGATGAAGATTTTGATGCATTGATATTTACTGTTAGAGCATTTTCCATGTTAACTTTTTATTTCTGGCAAGTAATGACAAGTCATTTCGCTTTTCATTTCATCAACAAAAACGACAAAATTATTCACATTGAAATACAGAAAATGAAAATGAATTACAAAGTTAAGGTAGCAATTATTTTCCTTGTGGTCTTCTTCCAAATATTTATTCTTCCTGTTATACAATACAGATACTTCGAAATTACTTTCATTTTATATAGAGTTGAGTAAGCGTCACTTTATTTCTTATGTATAGATTTAACTCTACTATTCAGACTTACCGTCAGGCAACTGAAATATAAAACATTTAAGTATCTAAATACTATATCTCAAAACACAGATTCGAATGCAGTAAAGCCAAATGGTAAGCACAATGATTTCAAAAATACAGGAAAAGAAAGTTCTCCATCTCCAGTCCCCAATTTTAATTTGAACTTTTTAAAACTTTTAAATCAAATCGAAAAAATAGCCAAATTAAGAAGTGAAATTGAAAAGCACACAAACTTCGGTGTACTTTGTTCAATATTTTACCTTTTCTTTACCACGTTCTTCACAGTTTATCATATGTTGGCTTTTAGTTTTAGATATCATAATGGTTTTATACGGGTCTCATTAAGCTGTATGACCATTTTTCTTTTATTTTCATCTGGTGATGTCGTTCACGAAATGGTAAGGTCTGGCTTTTAGCTTTTAGATAAGTTTTAATTTAAATACAAAATCAAGTGATAACTAATAACAGTAATTATAATAAAATAATAATAATAATAATAATAAAATAATAATAATAATAATAATAATAATAATAATAATAATAATAATAATAATAATAATAATAATAATAATAATAATAATAATAAAATAAAATGGTAATAATAAGATAATAATAATAATAATAATAATAATAATAATAATAATAATAATAATAATAATAATAATAATAATAATAATAATAATAATAATAATAATAATAATTATATAATAATAATAATAGTAGTACTAGTAGTAGTAGCAGTCAGGAAGTGAAACGAGTATATTATAATCAATAGTTAACTTATTAGGTAAAATGTTTAAAAAATTTAAATAAAAAAAAAAGAACATTTTCTTGTTAGGCATTTTCAGATTGAATAATAAAATTACTTAGGTTTTGCTTGTTTTAAATTTATCTCCATTACTTTTGTACGAAATGACGTAAATAATTTTTTTTTTCTTCGGGATCGAATTTTTTAGGATTCTAACCTATATCTACAGCGTACTCGATAATTCTAAGAGAGTTTCAGCCAAAAAAAAAAAAAAAAAAAGGTTCGCTATCAAACTTCAATTTGCAAATTTTCAAATTGACTTCGCAAAAAAAAAAACAAAAAACAAAAAAAATAACATAATTTACCCTGACTATAATTACAAAGTATGATAGTACATTCTAATGATAGTAATGAACCTTTGCTTTAAGATATAGGTTCGATGTCACTTTACACACATACACACACACAATATATATATATATATATATATATATATATATATATATATATATATATATATATATATATATATATATATATATATAATATATATATATATATATATATATATATATATATATATATATGTGTGTGTTGTGTGTGTGTGTGTGTGTGTGTGCGCGCGCGCGCGCATGTGTGCATGTGTGCGTATGTTGAATGTTTCAGCGTGTATAGTTTCCTTTATTTTTAATTATAAATGTTTGGACAATATCAAAACAAGGGATGTTGGCAGTGAGTATAATTAGTAAATCAATATTGATGATGTAAATAAATACAGAAGGTATTGAGTAAATAAATGTTTAGAAGATTACTTTTTTTCAGTTATTGATTACAGTCTTTAGATTTAAATTAAAATTTTTACAGTTTCAATCATTGATCAGTGTCGGGAGAAACTTCCTATTTATAATTTATAGTTTTTTTTTTTTAAGTCTATTTATTCAGAGTTGAAAATATTAATAGAAAATTGTATATTTTGTGCAATATGAATTTCATTAAAGTTTTTATGAAATTAATTTCCTTGTATTATCGACTTTCGGGAAAAAATTATTGGAACATTGAGGAGAATAATCATAAAAACTGTGAAGCTTAAAATCTCCAAACTTTGGTTGGGTTGGTTTGTCATTTACACATTGATTTTATTGTACAAAATTTTGGCTTCGACATTTGAAATAGCGGTAAATTACCATAGATTTGACTCAGATTTCGGTGTTCTAATAAAAACTTTCAGGGAGAATTTCAGTATTAACCTTCTATTTTCTGGCAAGTATTGAAAAGTCGATACGCTTTTCATTTTATCAACAAAAACAACAGAATTATTCACAATGAAATACAGAAAATGGAAAAGAAAAACAAATTTAAGATCACAGTTATTATCTTTGTGGTCTTCTTTCAAATTATTTTTTATCCTGTCATGCAAAAGAGAAATCTGACTATTGTCCAATTTATCTTATATAGTATTTAGTATTGAAGAAGCGTCATCTTATTTCATATGTATAGATTTATCCATCCTAAATAGACTAATCATCAGACAAGTGAAAAATAAGATTTTTAAGTATCTTAATACTTTATCGCAAATCCCACATTCAAATGAAGTAAAACGAAATGATAAACACAACAAATTTTTAGATACAAGAAAAGAAAGTTTACCTTCTCCGAACCCGAACTTTGACTACAATTTCTTGAAACTTCTCAATCAAATCGAAAAAATCGATAGATTAAAAATTAGAGTTGAAAATGAAACTGGTTTTGGTGCACTTTGTTCAATATTTTACTTTTCATTTTGTGTGCTTTACACAATTCAATATTTGTTGGCCTTTAGTTTTAGAGAATATATCGAGATGGTGCGTGTCGCTTTGTGTTGCCTATCTATTTTTCTTTTATATTCGTCTGGAGATGACGTCCACAAAATGGTAATGATTTGATATGCCTTGATAGGTTCTAAATATATTATTATTATTATTATTATTATTATTATTATTATTATTATTATTATTATTATTATTATTATTATTATTATAGTACTAGTAGTGGTAGTCGTATACATCGTCTAGAAGGAAAAACTTTTCAATGATTCCTAAAAGGTTTCCATATTTAATTCTTAAATCTTTGTTTAATTCCCATGAGATCCATTCTTGTTTTAAAATTCGAGGTTTTTTAATTCAGAATTGAAAATTCCACGATTGTTCCCATATTAAATTCCAAAAAATTCATTCTAAAACCAAATGAAGGTTAAAGTATTGACAGGAAAAATTCCTTAAAGAAAAATAATTGTTGACCTCGTTAAAATCGGATATTTTCCAATAGGAAATTTTTTCCTTTGGATTCTAATGGGAATCTTCAGATTTCCTATTAGTATTTGCAGGATCCCAAAAAAATTTTTTGTTGAGACATATGCTGTATTATTAACATCATTTTCTATTATTATTATTATTATTATTATTATTATTATTATTATTATTATTATTATTATTATTATTATTATTATTATTATTAATACTATCATTATTTTATAATTATTATTTATTATTATTAGTTGTAGTAGTAGTAGTAGTAACAGACATACACTTGACGACCAGCATCAGGGTTGGTTACTATGTAAAACAAGAATATTATAAAAATTTGCCCATTAAGATATTTTTTTTTTGACATAGGATAATCTAAGAAAATCAGCAGGCCTAATTTTCCTTTTCAAAAATGTAAACTAGTTTAACCCAAAATAAAGAAACTCAAACATATGTTCTCACACAGTAAATAAAAGTGTTACCTTATTTAGTGTATTTATTGTATTATTATAATGATAAAACTTGAAGCTTAATTAAGTCCCATTCATCCAACATTATTCTGAATTAATGTTTACGATAAATAAATAAATTTGGAAAATAATTGGGACAATTATTTTTGTGGCATTTTTGTCACTTTTCGAATTTCTATTCTGATAAATTTCTCAAATCTGACAATGAGTAAAAAATAAAATAAAATCTAGTCAAAATGTTTGACAACGTAACTTTAAAACCAAAATATTAAAAAGCCAAATCTTAAAGGCGAATTCCACGTTAAGTTTTCATTCCTGGGAAGCAATTGGGAAAAATGTTCAGAATCAGTCCAAGAGTGATATTATTCTTTCTGTGACCTTTGGGAATGTTTCACATACGGTCAGTGTGACCTTGATGGAAAATAAGCAAATTTCGGCATTTCCACGCATATTCCCCTCCTCTTATAAAGGGAAAGCTGAAGGGGAAACCGGCATGTGGGATTACAGCCTTTAGTCGTTTGGTTGTGAGAAAAACTTTTGATGTTGCAAATGTTGGCAGTGTTTTATTAATGATTATCATCTTCAGCTTGATATTTATCCCCTTATTTCAAACTTTAGTAGTTTATTGATCATGCTGAGATGCATCCAGGGAGCTTTAACGTGAGGTAAAACAATCCAGAGCAGAGCTCTTTCGCACATACAAACATATTCACACATACGTACACATACACACACACACACGCAAATATATATATATATATATATATATATATATATATTATATATATATTATAACATATTATATATATATATATTATATATATCATATATCCGATATCCGCATATATATTCATATATAATATATCCGCATATTATATATATATATAATATATATCTGATTTTGGTTAGAGGATAATGGACTTACCAAATTGTTATTCGTATAGATTTTCAGTAATTAATTTACACTTTACGTAAAAAACCGTATTATTTACGTATTAATTCTCACAAATCTCCCTTAGCACACGTCATTGCAAATACAGTAGTTACATCAGAACACCCTTCGACCGGAATTACCCCAAAACGTCGACAGGGAAAATAGTTGACAGGTCAAAAGACCGACACGCCATTAACAAAATTTGGTCTCTTATCCAAAACTTCGACAACTTGTTTTGGTAAGTTCAAAGGGCCGACAGCATTTTCTAATAACTCGTCCAAATCTTCGACACAATAAATCGATATCAATTAATCGATAGATATACATCACCACTACTCACGGGTTCGGAGGTAAGGTGGGCGGAGTACCCCGTAGACATATGTTCGTATGGCATGCATTTGCTAAAATAACATTAAGAACTAAAATAATATATTAATAATTATTATCATAATTAAAAAAATAGGCTTACATATCGATTGTATTGGATATAAAAAAAATACGATGATGGCCAATCAGTCGACACAATCTTTCATCGACATATTTTTTCCAAAAGTGTCGACAGTTTGGCCTGTCTTCTATTTTCCCTGTCGACGTTTTGAGTATAGCTTCTCTCCGACATTCACAATTCCAATTTTGTTTATTCAATGAAAGCCTGTTCGGTACTACACTAAGTATGCTGCCTGGAAAGGTGAAATTAACTATTTCTTCATCATCAGTCAAGAGTAGGGGGTACGGTGTCAGTGCCCTATAGATAAATGTTCGTATGCCATGCATTTGTAAAAAGTTGCAGACAGTTTACTATAACAGCATCGCCTGTTCTTTTTAGGTTTCGGATCCATGTCTACAGTGGGTTCGAGAATCCACTATAGACTATAGACTTGATCTATAGGAAAATTTGCTATCAAATTTCAATTTGTAAATTTAAAAATCCTCTAAGTTAAGAAAAATACCACTAAATTTACCCTGATTATAGTAACATAGTTGAGTATATATATATATATATATATATATATATATATATATATATATATATATATATATATATATATATATATATATATATATATATATATATATATATATATATATATATATATATATATATATATATATATATATATATATATATATATATATATATATATATATATATATATATATATATATATATATATATATATATATATATATATATATATATATATATATATATATATATATATATTATATTATTCTTTGTGCTGATTGATGTAGTATGTATGTTATATCCATTTTTCTTTTATTCCTAATTATAAGTGAATGAACAATAGCTTGCCTTTTACAGCGAATATGATTAGCACATCAATTTTAATTACTCACTTTAATACGTAATGTGTGTAAATAATTGTTCGCATTGTTCCTTTTTTTAATTGATTAATGTTATTGATTAATGGACATCTTTAGATTTACATTCCATAATTTTATTTTTTAGTTTTAGTCATTGACGAATGTCGATAAAAACATTATTTAATAACTTACACTCATTTTAACTCTGTCTTTTTCTGAGTTCAAAATATAAATAGAAAGTGTATATTTTATGCAAAATGAATTTCATTAAAGTTTTTATGAAATTAATTTCCTTGTATTATCGACTTTCGGGGAAAAATTATTGGAACATTGTGGAAAATAATCACAAAAATGTGAAGCTCAAAATCTCCAAACTTTGGTTGGGTTGGTTTGTCGTTTACACATTGATTTTATTGTACCTTATATTGCTTTCGACATTGGAGTTTACTGTACATTACCGTAGATTTGACACAGATTTCGGTGCACTTATATTAACTTTAAGAGGAATTTCAGTATTAACCTTCTATTTCTGGCAAGTATTGAAAAGTCGATACGCTTTTCAATTTATCAACAAAAACAACAGAATTATTCACAATGAAATACAGAAAATGGAAATGAAAAACAAAGTTAAGATCACAGTTATTTTTTTGATTGTCTTCTTTCAAATTACTTTTTATCCTTTTATACAAGACAGAAATTTGACTTATGATAATTTATCTTCCATAGTATTTAGTATTGAAGAAGCGTCATCTTATTTCATATGTATAGATTTATCCCTCCTAAACAGACTTATCGTCAGACAAGTGAAATATAAGATTTTTAAGTATCTTAATACTTTATCGCAAATCCCAGATTCAAATGAAGTAAAACGAAATGATAAACGCAACAAATTTTTAGATATAAGAAAAGAAAGTCTACCTTCTCCAAACCCCAACTTTGACTACAATTTCTTGAAACTTCTCAATCAAATCGAAAAAATCGATAAATTAAAAATTAGAGTTGAAAATGAAACTGGTTATGGTGCACTTTGTTCAATATTTTACTTTTCATTTTCCGCGTTTTACACAATTCAAAATTTGTTGGCCTTTAGTTTTAGAGAATATATCGAGATGGTGCGTGTCGCTTTGTGTTGCCTATCTATTTTTCTCTTATATTCGTCTGGAGATGCTGTTCAGAAAATGGTAATTGTTAGAAATATCTTGATAGGTTTCTAGTTATTATTATTATTATTATTATTATTATTATTATTATTATTATTATTATTATTATTATTATTATTATTATTATATTTTAT
>SEYY01019847.1:77500-97500 GCA_009176605.1 Armadillidium nasatum
AAGAAGTTCATTCTTGGAATCCACACGAGGAATTGAACCAGCACACTTCAAGCATATGATTCAATAGTTCTGCCGCTTATTAACGTAAATTAGCATTTAGGACTGTGAAATTGGAACTAGAATCGGATTCTGGATTCTGGATTCTGGAGTCTAAATCCAGTACGATTTGGCTGATAATGTTCGGAGTCGGATTGGAAAGCCTTCTCGGAACAGAACTAGAATTTTTGTAGGTTCATTAATTTGGACTGTGAAATTGGAACTAGAATCGGATTCTGAATTCTGGATTCTGGAGTCTAATTTCAGTATGATTTGGCTGATAATGTTCGGAGTCGGATTGGAAAGCCTTCTCGGAACTGAACTAGGATTTTTGGAGGTTCATTAAAACGTAGAATGTTCATAATTAGTTGCATTCACATTCGAAATTGAAATCAGAAATCTAAATAAGACAGAATCGTAAATAGTTTCAACAATCTATTTAAAAAACTATTTTATTTAGGATAACTTTTTTTAAATTTTTTTTAATATTTTTTTTTTTAAGATTCGCATCTCACGGGCATTGCCCTATATTCGAGGAGAGGAACTTTTCTAGGTAGTATATACCTAGGATCCCCAAGTGGGATCGAACAGGCGCCCTCAAGCATGTGAGTCAATCACTCTACCGTTTGAGCCACGGTGATTGACTCACATGCTTGAGGGCACCTTTCGATCCCACTTGGGGATCCTAGACTACTAGAAAAGTTCTTTCTCGAATAGGGCAATGCCTGAGATGCGAACTTAAAAAAAAAATTTAAAAAAATTAAAAAGTTATCTTAAAATAGTTTTTTAAATAGGTTGTTGAAATTATATGAATATGTTGAGCCTAGACTTGGGCTAAGAAATCCTTTCTTGGATTATGAATCTCTTTTCTTTCTTTCTTTTCGTAATTTTTCAAATTAGTTTTGAAAAATTACAATTATACCTTTTTCAAAATCTTTTTAATAAAATAAAATTCATTTACTTAATTGACGTAAGGTTAGTCACTCCATTATAATATGAAAGTTCTAAATATTCTTTCTATTTATAATGGGGCAGTAATTATTCCTCATGCTCTCTAAGTTTCCCCTACATGGTCATGTCAGGCATCATACTCATATTTTTATGTGTCAAAACTGTCATGCCATACATGACAGGTATTACGACACTCGAGTCGTCCAGGAACTGTTGTTACTTGGTTTTGAGAATTGAGAATTCAGTGGGAGAGTAGCTAGTTGCTCATGAGAATTAATTCAGCGTTGAACCTGGTATGGGCATGAAAAATAAAACAGGTTTTGGAGCAAAAATTACAGATTACAAGTCAGAATTTCTGGAATGAATGGTCAACAAGCGATTAATATTTGACATGAATAATCTGACTCATAAGCCATGTTTTATGCTTTTCAAGAGTGATTAGAGATGCAGTATTAAAAGGTTTTTAAAATCTTGTGTTTATTATTTTTAATTTCAAATTTTTTTTAATTTCTTTTATTTTTTTATTTTTTACAAAATTAGTTTTAATATTAGTTTCTTCCATTTCACTCATTATTATCCAGGATTTTAAAATGTATATGCTTTATATCGTTTTATGTTGAAGCATTCACATACCAAAAGGCTGATAAAATGAGGTATTAAATTTTGATACAAATACAGTAACACTTAATATGTGAATTTTAAATTTTGCAAATCGTTCAGTCTCAATTCATGCATTTAAAATTTGGATATTAGTAAAAGATACAAACTATCAGAAATTAATACATTTCTTTCTGCTTTTGCCTCTGAGAAGCGATAGAAAGAGGTTAAGACGAGAAACATTAAAAGAAAAAGTAAACAATTTTGTAGGAAATATTTTCCTATTAACAGATAAAATCAATTATATTTGTATTGTGAAATTAATATATTCTATAATATATATATATATATATATATATATATATATATATATATATATATATATATATATATATATATATATATATATATATATATATATATATATTATTATTATATTATTATATATATTATATATTTAATATATCCATATATATAAAATAAAAATGTTGTTAGATTTTATATATTATTATATATATTATATATATATATATATATATATATATATATATATATATATATATATATATATATATATATTATATATATATATATATATATATATATATATATATATATATATATATAATTTTTAGGTTTATTTTATTTTATTATTTATGTATTACACGCTATTTGTTCAAAGTACTGTGAAGAGAATTTATTTAATTAAAAAATTTCTAAACTTTATGAATGCATCAATTCCTTTTGCAATATTTAGAATAGAATTTTGCAACATTTTATGCATGTTATTTTAAATGTAAATAAAATTAGAAAACAAATTAATACTTAATGTTATTACTATTAAAACGCTAATTTTCATCTTCTAGGGAAAGGGGGAGGGACGTCAGAGGAACCAAATATATATATATATATATATATATATATATATATATATATATATATATATATATATATATATATATATATATATATATATATATATATATATATATATATATATATATATATATATATATATATATATATATATATATATATATATATATATATATATATATATATATATATATATATATATATATATATATATATATATATATATATATATATATATATATATATATATATATATATATATATATATATATATATATATATATATATATATAGTTGGAAAAAAACGTTATGTACTTGTATTGTTTTAACATGAATACCTACCCCGTAGGATATAAAGCACAATATTGAAACAGAAGCAAAGTTTTCGAAAGGACTCCGCCTTTCCTTTTCAGGCTCTATTTCCCTATTAAAAAAAATAATAATAAAAAATATATACAATTTCAAATTTTAATCAAATAATATTGTTATCTGGGTTCTTAATGAAAGAAATATAATTTTTAAAAAATCTTAAAAGCATAATTAGTAAAATCATCTAATAAACAACTGCTATTTTAACAGCTGTAATTATTAACATTTTTAATAAGAAAAGATTCCATTAACTGTCTTTTATTAACATAACTTTCAGTTACAATTAAACTCATCTGTTCTACTTCAATCCTGGGTTCTTCTGGGGTATGATGTTTGTGTAAAGCCGGACTTTTATCTCCAGTGAGAAGAGAATAACTGCGTCTTTTAGCTAGGGATGCCGAAAAAGTTTCGATATATATCGATATAAATATTTTTTTACGATAGTATCGAAAAAATATCGATGATATTTCAAACCAGATATATCGATATTTTATCCATAGTATCGAACCAACGATATTTTAAAAATTTATCGATATTTTTTTAAATATCGGCATCCCTACTATATGAAATGTGACAACAATCTGTCTTACTTCTGTTTACTACTTTGCAAAATTGCCATTTTGTTTCGTTTTAACATGCTTTATCTTTCGTTTTATGTCCTTATATTAATAACAGTGAGTAATAATACTTAATGATATTATTTTCTATATTTTTATATTACATTCATGTTATAATAATTTATATTATAAATATAGAATAATAATATTTCACAATGCTAAGTAAAAATCATTTGTTGTTTTCGATCGTAATGAAATCTCTTTCGTAGGAAGTTATTTCAACTGTGAATTTATTTGTTATTCTTTTTAATGGAGATTTATATAATAAATGTAAATAGAATAAATAGATTATTATGTGTGTGATACAAATTTCTAATGTTTAAAATAATTTATATATATATATATATATATATATATATATATATATATATATATATATATATATATATATATATATATATATATATATATATATATATATATATATATATATATATATATATATATATATATATATATAAGAATTAATTTAGTTACTCTAATGAAATAAGAAAAAAAACGTGTTTTAAAAAGGATAACTTTATTTATTTTGTTAATGCATTTTTACATTAATAATTTAGTTTTCTACATGTATATTTATATGTTGTTTATTCGAAGATAGATCATGTTTTACTCATGTAAATTTTATAACTCGAGGAGAAGACTGGAAGAAAGCTTCCCTGGAAATCTGATGATAATCCTGATTGTAGATATAAAGCATAATCAATTAGCTTCCTAAGGAGATGATATTAAATATATCTCAGCTCGCTTCCGAATAGCACACGTAAGTGGCTATTATAGTCTTACATAGAGTAATGCGCAATTAATTTGGCATTCGAATGGTACTTGTGAAAGAACTTTTAAAGGTCAATAAATTTGGCTGGTATTGTGAGCAGTTCTAATATATAGACTGTCGAAAGCTCATGTAAATTGGCTTTCTTTTCTACTAACTCATGACACATGGTTAACTGTGTAAAATATACATGTAATAAGAACCTTTTCAATGCATACTCCGAAATAAACTCACTACCATTTAACATCTTAATATTTATTATTTACTGAATAAACTTATATAGGTAAAACTATCGTTTTGATTCTCAATGCCACTCATTTTGCTCTTGAAGGTGCCTTATATATATATATTTTTATTTTAAAGTAAGCTTGTTCGTGGTCATTTAACATTCAGAAACAAAAGTTTAATATTCAAAATATATATATATATATATATATATATATATATATATATATATATATATATATATATATATATATATATATATATATATATATATATATATATATATATATATATATATATATATATATATATATATATATATATATATATATATATATATATATATATATATATATATATATATATATATATATAGTATTGTTTTTTTTTCAGAATTGTTTCTATTTCAAATTGAATACTCAATCTAATAATCTATTCTTAGTTCTAGAAGTCAAGATCCGAAAAAAAATCAAGATAACATTTTTGCAGATTTTTAAATCATAAAAATACATAGTTTTATTTTTTGTGATAATTGATGATTATTTCTATGATGAAAATTACCATCGAAATAAAGTAGCCAAGAAAGAGAGCGTAAAATGCCGTTTGCAAATGTGCAATTTGAAGTTTTTGTCTGCTGTTATTCTGAAAAGAAATTTAGTCTTATTAAAATTGGGGTCTCGTCTTCACTACACTGCAAAATAATTGTCCTAACGAATCGTTGGGACAAGTGGCAAAAAAATCACAGTGAAATTTCAATAGAGAAAAGACATGTTAAGCATAATAAAGTCGCTTCACCGATTTATTTTCCAATAAGAAAATAACTGAAAAAATTTTTTTTGCAACATTTTTGCCACTAGTCCCAACGATTCGTTAGGACAATAAAGGAAATCGGTTATGATATAATTATTTACATGAATTAATAGAAACGAAGGACAAAAATGATCGAAATGACCAACTATACAAGAAATACTGAGTCTATCGTGGCTCAAAAGGTAGAGTGATTAACTCACATGCTAGAGAGCGCCGGTTCGATTCCACTTGGGGATCCTAGGTATATACACTCTATAAAAGTTGCTCTCCTCGAATAGGGCAATGTACGTGAGATGTAAACTTTAAAAAAAAAATTACAAGAGATACTCAGTCAAAAATTTAGAATAATAAAGATTTATCATTAAGAGGAAAAACTGAAAATAAAATTAAAGTTTTCATTTTTCAAAGTTTCGCTGTAAAACATCTGACTCTCATATCCAAAGTTTTCTGTATAATAGTTGAGGGTGAGTGTGAGAGAGATCGAGTGTGAGTGTAAGTGAGAGAGTGAGTGTGAGAGAGTGAGTGTGAGTATGAGAGAGTGAGTGTGAGAGAGTGAGAGTGAGTGTAAGTGTGAGAGTGAGAGTGTACGAATGGGTGTTAGTATGAGTGTGAGTTTGAGAAAGTGAGTGAATCTGAGTGTAAGTGTGAGTGTGAGAGAGTGTGAGTGTAAGTGTGAGAGTGAGAGTGTACGAATGGGTGTTAGTATGAGTGTGAGTTTGAGAAAGTGAGTGAATCTGAGTGTAAGTGTGAGTGTGAGAGAGTGTGAGTGTGAGAGAGTAAGTGAGTGTAAGAGTGAGTGTGAGAAAGTGAGTGAGTGTGAGTGCAAGTGTGATGGTGAGTGTGAAAGAGTGAGTGTGAGTGCAAGTGTGAGTGTGAGAGAGTAAGTGTGAGAGTGTAAGTGTAGTGAATGTATGATAGTGAGTGTGAGTGTAAGAGTGAGTTAGAGTTTGAGTGTGAGAGTGAGTGAGTGTGAGTGCGAAAGAGTGAGTGTGAGCGTGAGTGAGAGTGGGAGAGTGAGTGTAAGTTTAAGAGGGTGAGCGTGAGTGTGAATGTGAGCGTGAGTGTGAGCCTGCGTGAATTTTTCATTTAGCTTAATATTGTCAAAATGTCATTAAAATTTTCTATTTAACCCTTTCTGTTACAAAATTATTTTTACCTAATTAATGAGATATTTATTACAATACATAATAATAATAATAATAATAATAATAATAATAATAATAATAATAATAATAATAATAATAATAATAATAATAATAATAATAATAATAATAATAATAATAATAATAATAATAATAATAATAATAATAATAATAATAATAATAATAATAATTATACCTGCTTATAACTTCTCCGAGTCTTTTTCATCTTACTGAGATGCTTTTCATATATTTTCGAGTATATTCCTGTTTCAACTAATCTGTTAAGTTTTGTGCTTATTGGATGTGTCAGTGGTGAACGTTTTTTAAAATAGAAAGATGCATATCTTGTAAAAAACTGGTGACATAGAAATATATATATATATATATATATATATAATATATATATATATATATATATATATATATATATATATATATATATATATATATATATATATATATATATATATATATATATATATATATATATATATAATATATGAAAAAATTTAATTTTTATTTTTTATTGATGTATCAAAATAAAAAAATTAGAAATTTTTCTAAAATTTTCTAAAATAAACTTTTTTTCTTACCTGTTCTTTAAGAATGTAAGTTTCTTCTGAAATATTGAAATAATTCTGAACATTAAGCTGGTCTATATATGGCCCGAAATAGGCGAGATGATTGCTTTTAACTAACTCTACAATTCTTGTTAATCCAAAATTGGTGTTTGGAAAATAGTCAAGTTTTTTTCCAATCATGCGCAATTTTTTAAACTTTGATTTTAAAAGAATTCTTTTTACAGGAACACCTAAATATGGAATCCCAAATCTAAACAAAGATTTTAGGATTTTATTATTTTGATAATAGATTTGTAAATTATATAAACTTTTTACTTTACCTTAAATTAGAGTTAATAATTTCCTTTCATAGTTTCTATTCGCTTCTGGTAACGAGGAATGGTCATAAAGGAAATAAGATTTCCAGAGTAAGCGCTCATGATTACAAATGATCCAATTATCCAAACAATCAGATATAATAAGTACCAAATACTTCTATTAGTCATATTCACATTTTGTCGAAACATTATTCCAATAACCTTCAAGAAGCAAAAACAAATTGAAACAAAATCAAATGTGAAGATATGAAAATGTTTAGTTGCAAAAACTTATATATATATATATATATATATATATATATATATATATATATATATATATATATATATATATATATATATATATATATATATATATATATATATATATATATATATATATATATATATATATATATATATATATATATATATATATATATATATATATATATATTCCTTTGGTGGGCAAAGGTCAGAGGGCTAGTTCACCATCTGGATCATGGGAACTAGATAAAAACCATTGCTGGTGGTGCGTTGAAATCAGAAAATGATGATTTCAGAGAAAGGAGAAGTAGAAAGAATGTGTTCTATTTTTGAGTTAAGATCGTGAAGAATTTTTGATAGTTTGTAGAGTTAGGAGATAAGTAGACAAAACAAATGAATTTATATGTAGAATTACAAGAAAGTTTACATCTCAAAGTAGAGATTTCAGAAGACTCCAAATTAGTGACACTTGAACAAGCTAAACTGTTGCGCACGTAAGCGCAACAACCGCCTTTGGATGAAAATTGAGGATAGAGACAATAGGAAGAAACAGAGTAGGGTTTGCTGTCAGAGCACTTCAACACTTAATTTTCTGTTAGGAACAAGGGATGATGTCTAAAAGAAGAGAGGTTATGTTCGACAAAAGTTGCAGAAATTTTTGTAAAAAGAAGACCATTAACCAGGACAAGCCGGCATCAATGTCTTAGTGGCAATAACCATATCACCGGAGGTCTCTAACCTCCAAGTGGTGATGAGAGAAGGGGTGGGTGAGAGGCTATATTTGGAAGCCACCCCCCCCTAAGCTTCTTCGAGGCATTTCTATGTTTCAAAAGTTTGACTATTTAAGTGGGTAATGTACTAGTAAGTGCTTGTGAATTTATATCGTACATTCGAAGAGGATGGAAGGATGTGGGAGCATAGCCACTCCAATATGAGTCAAGAGTGTAAAAGAGACCCGCTGAGAAGGAGAAGCACGAAAAGGAACAAACCAAAAAGAAACGGAATGAAATGGAATAGCCTAGCTCACACTATCTTCCCACGGATTAAGTCCAGTGTGTTCCTTCATTGTTTCAATTTTTTTTGCAACATTGCAATGTTGTTATGCAACATCACAAATGAAAATCGCAATCTCACCAGTTTGAGTGTTCTACTACTATCTTGAATATCTTAAAAATATATTAAACATTGGCATTCATTCAATATGCAGCTTATATTACAGTATTAATTAAATGCAATAAAATAGTAAGAAAAAATAGTAATTAAAAAATAACCTAGTTTTTAAGAAATAAATTTACTCTATTTGGCCCTTGACTTCTCTCTTTCTCCTTAACTGGATGATTTTTACTCTTCATTAACATCAGCTTCATAAAAGGATGGCCATCTAACAGGATTTGTCTCATGTTCCTTTAAAATGTTCTTGCAAACTGAGAAGAAGTACTCAGTTTAGAATTGGACAGAAAAATAGTGGTACTTGATGAATTTGTCGATCAACACTAAATAGCAAATGAAGTCTATCAGAACCTGATACAAACAGGTCTCCAGAAAAATCTCCTAGATAGATACATAGTCTACATACTCTCATCCTTCCTCTGTTCAACTCTATGACCCCAGACTTAAAAGCTGCCTTCAGTCTTGCGTGTACTCTACTGGTAAAGGAAAACTTAAATGCAGTGTATTGGATATGTCGGTCTTTAAATTGGTCCTGACTCTGACTTCACAGTACGCATTCTAACCCTGATGGAAATTAGTATGCCTTTGCCCTTTTCACTTTACCCACAAAGGGCGATTTTCAAATATATATCACTGAAGTGATATATATAAGAATATTATTGGATAAGGTGTGATTTATATAAGAATATTATTGGATAATATAGGGATTAATGAAATGATATGTGAAGAATAAGGAGGTTTTAGAGAAGGAAGAGGGTGTACGGACCAGGCTTTTACTTTAAGGATGGTTGAAGAAAAAAAGAGAGAAAAGGGAAGGATGTGTATATGTGTTTTATGGACTTAGAGAAAGCTTATGATAGGGTAGATAGGAGTAAACTGTGGGAGATTTTGAAGGAGTATGAAATTGAGGAGAAAGTAATAGAGGGCATTAGATCATTTTATAGGAATAGTAGAACGTGTGTGAGAATAAATAGAATGGAAACTGCTTTTTTTTAGGTGAATAATGAATTGAGACAGGGTTGTGTTATGTCTCCAGGTTTATTTAATTTATTTATGGATAAAGTGGTGAGGTTGATGGAAAGAGAGGATAAAGGGGTGAGAATGAGGGATCAACAAGATATATGGAATGTGAATGTGTTGTTATAAGCTGATGAAGTTGCACTTTTGTCTGGGTCACAAGGGGATTTAAAGGTTTTGGTGGATGAGTTTGTAAAATGTTGTGATGAGTTAGGCTTACTAGTGAAAGCAGGAAAGAGTAAAGTGTTATGGATGAAAAATGGGGAGAGTGAAGATAGGGTTGTTTATGAGGGAGATGAATTGCTAATTAAGGTGGAGAGGGAGAGAATGGAATGAGTTTATTCTTTTAAATATCTGGGTGTGAATTTTGAGGGGGGGAGATGTTTGCGAGATGAAGTAGGGTATAGAATAAGAGAAGGGGAGAAGGTGTTGGGAAGGCTTGAGGGATATTTGGAAGAGAGGAAAGTTGACAAGAGAAGTGAAGAAGAAAATGTTTCAGGGATGCTGTGTTCCCATTGTTATGTATGGGAGCGAGGTGTGGCGGTTGAATGCGAAAAAAAGAAAAAAGGTTGAGGTTTTCGAAGTGAAAGGTCTGAAAGCGGTATGTGGTGTAAGTAGAAGGGATAGAGTCAGGAATGTGAGAATAAAGGAGCAATGTTCTTTGGGGAGGGGTATGGTTGAGAGAGCTGAACAGAACATGCTGAGGTGGTTTGGGCATGTTTGTAGGATGAATTGGCTAAAAAGGTGTTTATATCGGAAGTTGAAGGCTTAAGAGGTAGGGGGATAGCTAGGGGAGGTTGGATAAGTGGGGTAAAGGAGTTATTGAGAAATAGGGGGCTGGGATGGGATAAGGGTTTGCGGTTGACGGAGACAGGAATGAATGAAAAGATTGGTGAGGACATGAATGCTGGTAAGCTGTGACTTGTGGTAGTCAACATCCCACGTTTGTGGGAAAGTTGTTGTATATATATATATATATATATATATATATATATATATATATATATATATATATATATATATATATATATATATATATATATATATCTATATATATATATATATATATATATATATATATATATATATATATATATATATATATATATATATATATATATATATATATATATATATATATATATATATATATATATACTTACTAGAAGAAACGAAGTTGATAATCTAGAAGTAGTTCCACATCTGAAGCCAAATTTCATAAAAAAGAAAGTAATTGGGATTAAAACTATTATGGTTATCAGAAGAAAAATCCACATAGACAATGAGAATGGCATGAATATTTTTTTCCAAACTGGAGTTGGACCTGGAATTTTGCACAAAAATCCCACCCCATCGTATAGATACGGGAGAGAAGAATCAAAATAGTGCTTCTCATGTATTTGCAATGAGAAGAAATTAATAATTATGTCTTTATTATTGTGATATATATCTCTGAACATTCCTTTAAATGTGTTATTTTCTATACCATATGCAAAATCCATCTTCCGTGTTGTTCTGAACATTGAATCTAAAATTTAGGGCTTTACTTATACTATGAAGAATTTCAATATTTGCTCCAATGCATTCTCCAGTATTACCCCAATAAAGAAAGGGAGGATCATCACAAATGGAAGCTAAATGTAATAATCTTCCTCCAAAATTTTTATATCTTTCCGTGAATATTCCATTTTTCCTTATTGGTAAGCTATAAATCCCTTTAAATACTTTCCACTGAGAGAAACCAGTTTTATTTCTTTGAAATGGAAGAATACTGTACGTTTGAAATACGAATTTTTTACTTTTAACAGTTAATTCTGCTATAAATATGTACTTCGATCTTTGAATTGATGAATCAAAAACCAGCTCTGAAATGGTCGTTTGATGATCGAGGGAAACTATGAGTAATTTTGCTGGCGCCCATTTAATGTTCACTGTCTTATTTAGAAATAAATCTAATAATATTTTTTGATTATAAATAAGGCAAATGGTTGTATATTTATACCCACTGATGATTTCGGCATCGATATTGACGATATCAAACTCTTGAAGTTCTATTGAAATATGAGGTTTGTTTTTTAAATTCATATATAGAACAATTTCAGTCCAGTCGTAATGATTCATAACATCTCTATCATATAGAAGAAATATATTTTCTTCCTTCAGTGTGTTTGTTAAAATTTCTGATATAAATCGACCAACCACTTCTGGTTCTTCATTTAGGTTATTAAAAGATGGGGCTCTACGCTTTTGATTCATCAAACCTTTGGAAGATATGTTCGAAAGATCTCCCTTACAATCATTTTCATCTTGAGTATTTTTAGAAGGATACAAAGAAATCTCTTTCTTGATTTCAATTGAATTATATTTAAAAGGAATATCTAATGCTTTGTTTTTTAAAAAAGTTGTTCCAGAATTTGCTACAGAAAAATATAGAATAAAAAACAGCTTCATAAAAATCATTTTTTTAATCATTTTATGTTTGAGTGTAATTAACATAGAACATTTTTTTTGACAAAACATCAACTTGTAGTAATTAAAACTGTTTTGATTATTTTAATTCTGAAAAATAAGATAAATATTAATATTCATAATAACTGTTAATCAAATTTCAAATTTACTATTAAGAAAATGCCATTGTTTTCAATCCTTCCAAAGGAAGAGGTGAGTGGGTTCAAAACTTTCAAGGGAAGAGGTGAGTGGGTTCAAAACGTCCAAGGGAAGAGGTGAGTGGATTCAAAACTTCCAAGAAAAAAGGTGAATGGGTTCAAAACTTCCAAGGGAAGAGGTGAGAGGTGAGTTGGTTTTTAAGGCATTTAATCGAAAGTAATCAAATTTGAAATATAACTTTCCCAAATTCCAAGTGGAGAGAAGTTTGGAAGTTATTTAATCGATATTAATCATAATCGAAATATAACTTACAACCTATATAAATTCCAACTGGAGAGGATATGGGTTAAGTAAGTTATTTAATAGGAATTTATAAAATTTTAAATATAACTTTTCCTTAAAGGAAATATTATAAAAGACAAAGAAAATGCACTGTGTTTTATTGAAGAAATTAAGAACTAAAACTATGGTTATGATACTTAAATTTTATTATTATTGACATATTTTGATTAGAATGTTAATGCTCAAATCTAAAAAAACTTTGAAAAGAAATAATTTTCACTAAATATAGCAAATATACCAAAAAAATCTCAAGTAATTTTACATAATTCATATTTACGACAGATTATATTAATAAATTCTGTAAGCAATATATTTTTATTTTTTAATTTAAAATATAAACGACATTATTTCTTTTCTAATTCATTACAATTTTCTTTAAATCATGAAGAAAATGACATATAATTGTTTTATATTCTTTTTCAAATTAACTGTGAGGAAACATTTTCAAAACATACGAAGATGAATCCAGAAGTAACAAAACTTTAGAAATGGCAAACGTATCGTACATGTGACGTTTTTGAGACATGAGTCATGTCGTATGCATGCTTATACATGTCGAGCCATGATTTGTTAATTTCTGAGATGTCATGAGTGTGCGAAGGAATGAAAATGTTTCAATCTTTTTATCTGTTCCTGAAATGTGCTAAGGATCTGTGATTTCATTTTGAATTTATTGCTTGAATGTTGCACTTTGAGCAAGTATCAAACATCAAATTTTGTGTGCCACTACAAAAGACATTTAGTTAATTTATTTTCTTTGGAGGTTTACTTTGTTTGCAAGTGGTGAAGGATGGCATTCTTGAAAGCATTTTTAAAAAGTAATTTCATCTTCTAAATTCTGAAGACTGCAGAACATTTATACTCACGTAATAATTATTCCAATTTAACTATACTTTTTTGTCTGTTGGAGGTGTCAAATATCAAGGCACAAATGAGTCAACATGTGCAATTTTTCCTTTAAGTTTTAAAAGTAATAAACTCTTTATTTATAAATGTACCTGAATTTAACTTCGGAAATTTTGGAAGAGTATTTACCAAACATAAAGATTTTTTTTCACTCACACATAATAGATTTTCATATGATATTTTTTCTGATGACGCAGGGAAGTCTTTTACCCATTTATTTTAAATAATTAGTTGTGTTCTATCAATGACATTCACCTTAGAAAACAATGTAACTGGGACACTCCATTTCTGAACATTTTATTTGTACTTTCCGAAAAAAATTTAAAATTTAAAAGTTATGGAAGCAAAAGAAATGTTTATTCCCTTCACTCATGTATGTCTAATTTTGAAAATTCTTCAAAATATGTTATTTTCTTCTCTTTGACTAAGTTGGCGAATGGTCTTCATGGTATTCTTATTTTAGCTCTTAAGCATGTAGACATAGACTGTCAGCTTTTTTCTTTTAAATCTATTAATAATGATGTTTCTCAGGGTAAAGTCCTATCCCCAACTCTTTTTCACTTTTCATTAACAACCTTCTCTCTATTAGTTCTTTACCTGTGCACTTCTATGCCGGCAACTCCACCCTTCATTACTCCTTCATTTTCAATAAAGCCCCGCTTAATAGCTGTGAATTAACAATAGCAGTGTAGCCCTTGCGCAATTAACCTTTGACTTTTCTTGTAATTCTAACTGGGGCTAAGAAAACATGGTTGTTTTCAATACCTCAAAAACTCAGTTCCTCCATCTCTGTATGTGACACAAACTTCAACTCAAACCTTCGTCAGTCCTTAATATTCTCGAAGTTTCTTTTTCATCCTGACCTTTCTTGGAAGAGTCACGTTACTTTTCTCTAAAGAAGCTTCTACAAGTTGGAAGTACTGGCTAGCCTCCAGATTAGTTGCTTACTCTTTATGGACGTGTTGTTCGCCCCTTTACATAGTATATCTCACACATCTTGGGTAGTTCCACTCGTATAGTTCTCTTTCAAAATGTAACTATAATGTAAATATAAAAAGTCACTTGGATAAATTCATTATGTGCAGAAAATTCTGCTGGCAAAATTTTAAAGTAAAGGGAGAGGAGAGGACCAGCCTCCCAATAAAGGTTAAATTTACTAGGTAATTGTTTAGTATAAAGTAAGTTGGCAATTTCCCAAATGGGCAACATATTTTGATCAATTTCAAAGCAAACAGTATTAATAAATCTTTCAATTTTGAAAGGAGATAAATACTGCAACACATTTACCTTAATTAAGGCATTTAATTCAATAAAATCTTTAAAGTCATGCAAATCAAGCAATGAGTTAATAGTATGTCCCAGTTTTAAATTATCAAAGCTCATTTTTAAACCAAATACTTCAAATTTAGTATCAAAAGCACCAAGAAAGCATGATTTTTCTTTGGGAGAAACAAAATCAGGTACATCATAACAAGCAATATGCAGAGAGCTCAAATTTATATGAGATTCTGCAATTTTAGGGCTAATATTCAAGCTGTGCTCAGATTTAGTATCTAAAGGCATAAAAGTACAGCTACTTTATCAACATTATCATCAAATTTACAATTCAAGCTACTATCAATATCACTATCCATAATTTCACTTATCAAAATGGGAGTTCTTTGGTATTTACCAACAAATCTAAATTAAGAATAGGCATAATATTATTGTTAGAAGTATCACATTCAGGGGGATTGGTAATAGGTGGGACAGACACTTCGCTAGTAGGGGAGGGACTACTAGATTTAGTTAAATTCTCCGCAATAATGGCAATTTTTTCTTCGGTGTCAAGTTTATATTGAAAAGACGTATCACGATCACTAAGGTAAAGTTCACGCAATGAATCAAACTTATATATATTGGACAATATATTTTTATCTAATTTCTCTAGGGATTTAAGATAACTTTTTACTTCTAATTTATCTTTTACTAAATTTCGCTCGAATTTTAATTTTAAATTTTACACGATTTTTTAAATCTTCTCTTTCATTAATAAATGAACGGTTCAACGATTGGCATTCATTTTTTGCAATTTAAAATAAAATTTAAGTAATTTAATTTGTTAAACAGTAAAATTTAAAAATTAATAAGCTTTCATCCAATTTAAAGTAAATCCCAAGTAATCAAGAAACTTAATTAAGCAAAAGGTGAGTAAAATTATAATTAAAATAGGCTAATCCAATAGACTTCGGGTCTATCTAAGCATTTAGATAATCACAAGCAAGCATTTCCGTTTTAATTACTTAGGAAAAGTGTTGGGAATTTCTATGGCGCTGAAACCCCTGAAAACGCTTAATGCAGATGTGTTTCTGCTTTGCCAAGAATAAACCTGCTTCTATTAAAATTTAGCCTACAAATTAATAAAAAGAAATTAATAAGAACTCACCATTTAAAATGTTCTGCAAATTGTAAAAATAAGGGGATTCTTAGGGATTTATTTAATTTCCTAAGTAATTAAACTTGGATATTTGGCTTATTTGTATAAGCTCATAAGTAAATTTTAAAGCAGTAAATTAGTTAAATTTTAGCAAAGTAGGAACATAGACCTAACCCAAACAAGCAAGAACTCTCAAAACTCTGCTCAAAACCTAAGGCCCAGTTAAACATTAAAGTCCAGTCAAACATTCAATTCAAGTTAAAACACTAACTCAACCCTAGAATAATCAAAAGGTAAATTTTAATTCAAATAGCAATATTTAAAAGATATCAGGGAGAGTAGGTCTGGTTAGGCCCTAACTTCTTTACAAAGCTCTATAAAGATTCCTACCCTAAGGGTTAAAAGTATATATAACTACAATATGGCTATAAGTAATTTAAAATATTTAATTGGGGAAATACTGAAATACTCATCTTATCGACGACTTCTTCAGGTTCAGATGAGTATTTTTATTTAAACGTTTTAAGCATAACTGTCAAAGAGACTTACACTGCCAACGGTAAAAATGCAAGTGTCCCGGCCTCGCTTTAGAGTGCATGAAGCCAGTCAGAAACATGTAAATGTTGTTGTTGTTCTATAAAAGATTTTTTTTTTTTAGTTTAGGGCGTATTTTGTGAAACTCATAAAGTTTCATCTATCAATCAAAATATTTAATTAAATCTAAAATATAATTATTTTCTAATATATATATATATATATATATATATATATATATATATATATATATATATATATATATATATATATATATATATATATATATATATATATATATATATATATATATATATATATATATATATATATATATATATATATATATATATATATATATATATATATATATATATATATATATATATATATATATATATATATATATATATATATATATATATATATATATATATATATATATATATATATATATATACTCTTCATAAGTGTTAATCTATATAAAAGTACATACTTAAAATATCGCATGCTTTTACTCAAACTTTCTTTTATACTTTGATTGGGCAAACTATTTTTAAAATGAAAAATTGTTCAGCTACTAATCTCTCTTCTTTCTTCTTGAATAATAGAAAAATTAATTAGGAGAAAAATGTTTTCAATCATTTTTAGAACCAGTTTGAATTTCTTGCAAATAATTAAAATTTTACCGAAATTAGTTGTTTTTTCAAGTTTTCAATTAGAACTTATTAATTTTATCTGAGTGTATTTCTAAAATTGCATATATATATATATATATATATATATATATATATATATATATATATATATATATATATATATATATATATATATATATATATATATATATATATATATATATATATATATATATATATATATATATATATATATATATATATATATATATATATATATATATATATATATATATATATATATATATATATATATATATATATATATATATATATATATATATATATATATATATATATATATATATATATATATATATATATATATATATATATATATATATATATATATATATATATATATATATATATATATATATATATATATATATATATATATATATATATATATATATATATATATATATATATATATATATATATATATATATATATATATATATATATATATATATATATATATATATATATATATATATATATATATATATATATATATATATATATATATATATATATATATATATATATATATATATATATATATATTATAAAAAAAAAAAAAAAATTGTGTAAATAAAGAAAATCACAGTAAAGTGACTTCTGAATCGATCCATCATTAGAAATATCAAAAACTTTTGAAAAAATTATCGAAAGTGAATTCGAATATTTGATTATGTCTTTCATAAATGATTAGAAGTCACAGAATTTTAAAAATTGACGTATAAGAAAAATCTACCTACAAATGCTTAACCTCCCTCTACCAAAAAATGAAAAAATCATAATTATAGTAATAAAACAACGAGAAATTATTTTAAAAAAAATAATATATATATATATATATATATATATATATATATATATATATATATATATATATATATATATATATATATATATATATATATATATATATATATATATAGTCTTGTTGTGCAAAAGCCATGTATAAAAAAATATCGATATATCCACCATACTATCGAGCAAAGAGCAAATAGGGATCCTGGTAAGATTAAAGACTGACATGTCATAAAACATGGCGTTTGAAGGTGTGCAAGTCATAGGAAATTGGGAAAATAGATGAGGGGAGTGCGTTCTAGACTTTAGACTTTACCAGTAGAGTACATTTAAGATTGAGCATAGTGGATAAGTCTGGGGTCAGAAAGTTTGACAGAGAAAGGATGAGACTGTGTAGAATGATGTCACACAAGATCTTCTCAAAGGAGGAGGAATGCGACGAGAGAGTTGGAATAGCGATAGCTTATAGAGAGTGACGAATCAATTCGACGAGCAGAAACGTACTATACACATTTCTGTGGTTCAACCGTGCCATTCAAAATACAATTCAAAGATCATTTAGTACATGGAGAAATGTAAGAACTTAATTGGACCATATGCACGTTGCTTGTACGTTGAAATACGGTTGTGGAGAAAGGGAAAGAGCTGTAAGAAGAGCTAGAAAAATTTAATACAGACCTATGAAAATACTAATATATATATATATATATATATATATATATATATATATATATATATATATAATATATATATATATATATATATATATATATATATATATATATATATATATATATATATATATATATATATATATATATATTATATTATTTACCATTACAAAATATAGATATTTATTGTAAAAAAAAATGTTATAAAGTTTTTTGCAATAATAATCATGACCATAAATTCTTTTTCAGTGAACGTACATTATAAAGTACAATATTTAGTAGGTCCTATACTACTAATAATACTAATAATGATAATAGTAATGAAGTGACTGTACAGTTCTCTGAAAAGGAACTTCTAAGGGGATACACATTAGTTTCCACTGAGCCCCAAAGTTTAGAAGTTAAATAAATTTTTTAATTACATTATGAAAAAGTAAATACTAAAATGGTGCATTTAACAAAATGAGTGATAAAAATATTGCTAATTAAATTACAAATATCTTATAAAATTAATAATAGTGAAAATAGTAATAATACTAATTCTAACAAAAGTATGTCAACCTTGCTGTGTATTATCGCAAAAGCCGGAAGTAATATTAATGATCGTATCTAATAATGACCGTTATAATAAAAACTGTAATAATAGTAATAACCATGATAATAATAATAGTAGTAAAAATGATAATAATAATAGTATTATAGAGTTGGTAGTTGAATTAATAATAATAATAATAATGATAGTATTAAAAGAATAAATAATAATGATAAGAGGAAGAAGATATTCACAAATATAATAATAATGATCGGAATAATATAATAATTATCATAATGACTATGGTAAGGAGTACTAATAATATTAACAACTATAATAATAATAACGATGATTATAATAATAAAAATTGTAACAGCAACAGTAATAAGGCTTATAGTTCTGATTCCAAAGCAAACTTCAATTAACAGCAATAATTTAAAAGTATAAATAGAATTATCAATAATAATAGTAAAGACAAAACCAAGCATAATAATAATAAAAATAACAACAATAATAATAATAATAATATCGATAATAATAATAAAAATAATAATTGAAGATAATAGTAATAATAAAAACAATACAAGGTGTAGCATAATATCATTTACAGTAGTGTTAGTAATAATTATGAAACAATGTTGCTGCTAGAGTGTAACATCGCTTGCATAACAGAAGTAACAACTTTATAATAATAAAAATAATAATATTAATAATACAATAATATCAGGAATATCCAGTAATAATATTTA
>SEYY01019847.1:100000-113327 GCA_009176605.1 Armadillidium nasatum
GTACGACTGCATGTCCGATCAGACAGTATGACCGAAAGGTTAAAATTGTATCCTCTCGGTAACTAAAAGAAAGCCATTGAAGGTGATGAACATTGAAATTATTAAGGATGATGACTTCTTATGAAGGAGATACAAAAGAAGTTGTGCTTAAATAGTTAAAAAATTTATAATACTAAGTTTATTTAGGAAACATATATATACAGAACAGACTAATTTAAAAGTAGATTAACAATAGAACCTTATCAATAAGCCTCACCCCTGACTGCTTTCTGGTTTAAGGAATTTGTCCATTTTTGTTTTTTATTTTTTATTTTTATTTTTTTATTTATATTTTATTTTTCATTTTAGTGGAATAAATTGAAGTGAATTTGAATAATGAAAAGACCTTTCATTTAAAGGCTTTATTCCACTAAAGAATTATATTACATGTCTGGAAATTAAAAAAAGAAAAAGACATTAATAACATATTAGAAATTAAAACCTATAAATAATTATCATTACAGACCCTATAGTGCATAGTTTGTGCTTACAGTGTTTTTTCATTAATTTGATATATTTATAAAACATCTATTTCATTATAAAAATTTCAAAAGTTCATCCAACTGGCAAAGTATTCTAAGCTCGCTGCCATTTCTTCTGGAGGAATCACAGTGAGTTTAAAATTCTGGATAAGTTTTTTATTTTTTTATTTTCGTTTTCTGAAATTCCATGATTAAAGTTATTTTTCGTTTAAATTTTACGTTATATTACGCATAAAGTTGATTAGTTTATTATTTAATCAATAGCAAATAATTATAAAAATGATAAATGTTAGCTAAAGATTTTTTTAATTCACAGACGTAATGTCATCGACATCTTTTCCTCTGAGTCAAGACCCTAGGGGGGATTTGGCACCGAGGCGGGGTTTCACACCAAGGTGGGATTTCCCACCTAAGTGGGGTTTTACGATAAAGGAATAAAAAATTTAATTCTCTTCCATTATTCAAAACCAATAAAATGTTGCTTTTAATATTTAAATCTTATATTTTATTATGATAGAAAACCTGAGCTTTCTTTTGACGTAAAATTCAATATATAGAAATAATTATTAAAACTGATTAATAATAAATGATTAATAGTAAAAAAAAATAGTGTGTTTGCGCGTGTGCGTTTGGCTTCGTTTCGCATTGTGAGGTAGTGTCACAAATAGGATTAATTGCATTTCGTTTGCCCTTTATTAAGCTGTTCGAATTCTCTGCTAGCGAAAACTGCTTTTTAAGTCCGATAACACATACATATAACACGATAACATATATATTTTCGTGTGTGTATTTTGACTTCATTTTCACTTAGGTTTGTTACAACTTATACCTGAAATAAAATTCCTCCTGTATATAACTCATAATTTATGGATCTTCATCCGCCCTCCCGTATTGCGGTTTACATACATTGTTATATGAATTCAAAATCATTTTCATTTAAAATGTTTTCATATTTGCAAATTCTACCCAAAAACAAATATGTATTAATTTACTTAAAAAATTTTGAACTCATCTTTTTAGTATATTATTTCATCAATATAACACTAGCGTCTTCGATTCTATAGTTCCATTTAAGATATTTTTCTTTTCAGATATAATAAATATGTACTTGTAAACCTTTAAAAAAAACTCAAAACCACTCTTTACTTGAATTGTTAGAAAATATGTTTTCTGCTTAA
The DNA here is from genome assembly GCA_009176605.1 of Armadillidium nasatum. Lineage (NCBI taxonomy): Eukaryota > Metazoa > Arthropoda > Malacostraca > Isopoda > Armadillidiidae > Armadillidium > Armadillidium nasatum. Next base: position 101,700 of record SEYY01019847.1, read on the forward strand.
ATAATTAGGAAATTAATCTAACTTTACTGGGAATTAGCAGAACTCTCAGACCTTATGCTTAGAAAAAATTGCAATAAAAAATTTATTCAATTTTCATAAAACAAAAGCAAGAGATATAATTCTGAAAAACTGAACATCATTTTCATGAGTTTTTCATTATTTTTTTTCCATAAGGTTTATATTGGTTTTTGAAAGAAAAACAATGGCAGATATTTTTATATAGCTGGCACATTACCTTGCCTAAACGTCTTTAAATTTGGACTATATAATAATATTTTATGAAATGAATTTTTATTTCTCTCCTAAAACTTATTATACAAAATTCAAGAAAAACCCAAGTTTTATTCGAAAAAGGAAAATCAAGATAATTTATTTTCTACTTTCAAGGAGTTTAGGTATTGAATGATTTAAAATCTATTTGTTAGGCTAATTTTTTTTAAACACTACTATTTTACCTATGTGCACGCGAAAAAAAAATGACTGACTACATAAAAATAGTATTTAAATAAAAATGTGTTGCTCACCAACGCCTTTCATGTTTTAAAATTTCATGTCGCTCGGATAAGCAGAAAAATCATATTGCAATATTTGATTTATGAAAAAAAAATTTGCGACATTTGTTTTCAATTTAGCCATAAAACTTTACCCGAAAGAGATTTTAGATAATAGAAATAACCTTGTATAATTCAATTTACAAGTCATTTCGTAAAAGCTCATTTGTAGATGTTCAAAATATTGAAGCTATTGTTTTCCTTTGAAGTTCCAATAAAAAATACGCAACAAAACGTTTGAAATTGACGTTTTGAAGTTGATAAATTCTTCATTTTGTTTTTTGTTTGATATCGATTGAATGATTATGAATATTATTCGTAATTTAAGTTTTGCACCAATTCTCCAAATAAGATTGATTATTCCTTTAGTGGTTTTAAATTTTAAAGTTTTAATTAAAGCTTTTTGACATTTTATTAAAATTCTACTTACTTTTCAGAATTAAACAAACTGAAATATATAAATTACTAGATTTTGATGTAATTATGGTGTAAAAAATTATGTACTAGTTACATGCTGAACAAAATTAATTAATAAAATGATTTCTATTAAAATTCTTCTTATTGTAGGCTTTTCTCTAGCAAATGTTGAAGGAACTATTTTAAAAACCTACGTTTTAGAAGCATTTTCTAAACACAAGGCAGCTGAAATCAACAAGGGGAATTCAACTTATCACTCTAAAATCACTCAAAATGAAATATATTTCAAAAAGGTCCATTCAAAATTATCATCGAATAGTTTGGTAACTCAGAATTCTAAACGCCAATTTTTTCAAAACCTAAATGAAGAACAAGAGATAAGTCGTTTTATTACAGAAATTTTAACACACACTCTGAAGGATGAAAGTATATTTCTTCTATACGATAGAAATGTTATGAATCATTATGAGTGGATAGAATTTCTTCTGTATGAGAATTTAAAAAACAAACCTCATATTTCAATAGAACAGCAAGAGTTTGATATTAACGATATCGATGCTGAAATCGTCAGTGGATATAAATATACAATCATTTGCCTTATTTACAATCCAAATATTTTACTTGATTTATTTCTAAATAAGACAATGGACAATAAATGGGCTCCAGCAAAATTAATTATAATTTATCTCGATCATCAAACCAACATCTCTGACGTGGTTTTCGATTCATCAATTCAAAGATCGAAGTACATATTTATTGCAGAATTAAAGATAAAAAGTAAAAAATTCGTATTTCAAACGTACAGTATTCTTCCATTTCAAAGAAATAAAACTGGTTTCTCCCAATGGAAAACATTTAAAGGAATTTATAACTCACCAACAACAAAATATGAAATATTTACGGAAAGAACTAAAAATTTTGAAGGAAGATTATTATATCTTGCCTCCATTTGTGATGATCCTCCGTTTCTATATTTTGACAATAGTGACAAATGCATTGGAGCAAATATTGAAACTTTTCATATTATAAGTAAATCACTAAATTTTAGATACGATGTTCAATATCGCACAGAAGATGGATTTTGGGCAGGTGTAGAGAATAACACATTTAAGGGAATGCTCAGAGATTTATATTACAATAACAAAGACCTAATGATTAATTTCTACTTATTTCTTAACGATAAAAACCAATATTTTGATTCTTCTTTCCCTTATCATTATGATGGTTTAGGATTTTTGTGCAAGATTCCAGATCCACCTCCAGTTTGGAGAAAAAATATTCATGCCATTTTCGCTTGACGTCGTGGAATCTTATTCTGGCAACCATAATGGTACTAATCCCAATTACTTTCTTCATAATGAAATTTGGGATCAAAGATGGAAATCATTTCAGATTATCAACTTCTTTTTTGCTAGTAAGTATATATATATATATATATATATATATATATATATATATATATATATATATATATATATATATATATATATATATATATATATATATATATATATATATATATATATATAACCACTATTTTAAAAAATAAAATAAAAATAATAAAAAATTAAAAGTAAGGGAATATAAATGAAGTGTCAAAAACTTAAAAATATTGTGAGATTAAAAGTTAAAACATATTATATTTCAAGACCCATCTAGTCTTCTCCTCAGATATGATTAAAGAACGAATAGAAAGTAAAAAGGCAAAGAAAACCGAACGCACCACCTAATAAAGAGACAGGAACGAGGCAAACATACGAACAAATATATACGTGGAACACGCAGGGGCGAAAAATCACGTACACATTTATACAAGCAAACAAACATAAAAATTATACTGAATAAAAATAGAATAAAATACAAAAAGAAAATGAAGAAAGAAAAAAAAGGATATAAGAAATTATGACAATAAAAATAAATACAAAAAACCAAAACAAGAAAAAAAATAAAGACAAGAAAATAAGAATTAAAAATTAAAAACGCAAACTAAACTGGTATCTCAAAAGAGTATATTATAGTAAAGTTTTTAGGTAATTAAAGGTAAAATTCTCCAAATCAAAGAATCCTGTGGCAGTATTAAAATTATTGCAATTTTTTTTTATGAAGAAAGACTCCACTAGTCTGAGGACATTTTTATTTTTTGAGAGATAGACAAAACGAGCATCTGCCCGTGAGTGGTGGCGTTGTGTAAAAAAAAAAAAAAAAAAAAAAATCTTCACAATTTATGGTTTGATTTTCTGTGATATGCTTAAATATTGCGTTACTTAGGTTATGTCGTTGCATATCAGATCTATGTTGGGAGATTCGGAATTGTAAAGTTTTAATAGTTTCACCATAATATGATTTTTGGCAATTATTGCATGGAACTCTATATACGCCTCCTGAATGTGTTATTTCAGAGGTAAAGGAAATAAATAAAACTGGGAAGAACTAAATATTCGTTCACACGAAACGGGACACAAATCAAATTAATTAACCAAAAAATATATTCCATACATGAATGTTTTCATTTCTTCACTTCAGATTTTTGTGTCTAATAAATTTCTCTTTTTTTATTTTATTTATTCTTTTTCTTTGTAGGTTATAGGAATAATGTTTCGTCAAAGTGTGAACTCAAGTAATAGAAGTATTTGGTACCTATTATATTTGACTACGTGGATAATTGGTTCTTTTGTAATCATGAGCGCTTACTCCGGAAATCTTATTTCTTTCTTGACCGTTCCTCGTTTCCAGAAGCGAATTGAAACTGTGAAGGATCTTGTTAACTCTGATTTAAGGTACTATAAAAGGTTCATTAATGTTGGAAAATGTATTTCAAAAAGATTGAAATACTAAAATCTCTGTTTATATTATAGAGTTGGAACAGTAGATCTCGGTACTCCACTGAAAGAACACCTTTTATCTTCTCCAATTGAAGATATAAGAATGCTTGGGAAAATATTTGACTATTATCCATACATGGATAATAATTATTCAAGAGTTATGGAGTTGGTAAAAAGCAATTATCACGTCTATAACGACGCAACTTTCTACCTTTTTTATCTTCAAAATTATTATAATCTTTCTGAGCAAACTTACGTACTTAAAGAAAAGGTAAGAAAATCATGTTGTACTTTAATTAAACAGGTCTTATCTAAACGAAGTTAAATTTATGATTTTTTTTTATCCCTTCTTTTGCCTTCCACTTTGAAGTCATGAGGTGATAAGCTGAACACGTAACTAGTGCTAAATCTTTATCAACTTTCTTTCCAACCTTCCACATTATTCCTCTCAATATACCAATCTACTTTGGAAATCCATTTATTAGCTTCTATATTTAAGGGGGTTCGGAAATTTTTTTGCCGATTATTATATTCCGGAATAAAATATTTGCTATATAAAGTACAAAAACAAAAAAACAAAAAACAAAAAAAAATTCGGCATTACTTTTTTTTCTTGATGGCACTTGTAGAAATTTAAAAATATTGGTGGATGAGTTTGTAAAGGATTGTGATGATTTGGGTTTAAGAGTAAATGCGGGTAAGAGTAAAGTGCTGTGGATGAAAAATGGGGAGGGATGGGAGAGGGGTGTGGTTGAGGGAGATGATTTACAAATTAAAGTAGGTAGGGAGAAATTGGAGATAGTCACTTTATTTAAGTATCTGGGGGGGGATTTTTGGAGAGGCTGATGTTAGTATGAGTGATGAAGTTGGTCATAGAATAAGAGAAGGGGAGAAGGTGTTAGTGGTTTGAGAGATATTTGGGATAGAGGAAGTTTACCAAGGGAGGTGAAGGTGAGAATGTTTGAGGGATGCTGTATACCGGTGGTTATGTATGGGAGTGAAGTATAGAGGTTGAACGCTAGAAAGAGGAAAAAAATAAAAGTTTTCGAAATGAAAAGTCTGAGAGCGGTTTGTGGAGTTGATAGAAGTCAGGAGTGTTAGAATAAAGGAAATGTGTGGATGGAGAAAGATCATGGTTGAGAGAGCTGAACAAAGTATACTGAGACCCTTTGGACAAGTTTGCAGGATGAATGATGAGAGAATGGCAAGAAAGGTATTTGTTTCAGAAGGGAAGGGTGCGAGAGATAGGGGGAGACCGAGGGGAAGTTGGATGAGTAATATAAAGGAGTTGTTAAGGGATAGAGGGAAGAATTGGGAGGAGGGTGTGCGGTTGACAGAGGATAGGAATGAATGGAAAGTAATTTTGTTTATGTATATTTAAATATGTAATTAAAGCCCTGAGTAATAATGAAAATAATATATATATATATATATATATATATATATATATATATATATATATATATATATATATATATATATATATATATATATATATATATATATATATATATATATATATATATATATATACTTTGCCAACAGATTATAAAAAACTATGCATGCTTTTATTTTAAAAAGCATTCACCACTGACACATCCAATAAGTACAAAACTTGAAAGATTAATTGAAACAGGAATATACTCGAAAATATTTGAAAAACATCTCGGGAAAATGAAGAAAGCTCAGAGAAGAAATGAGAAGGTATAATTAAAATAATTTTAATAACCAATTATTTAATTTTCAAATATAAAATTTGAAATATAAAGTTTAAAAAGGAAAAAAAATTAAATATTATTTTTATTAAATTAAATTAAATATTAATATATAGTTTCCGAAACCTAAGAAAATTTAATTAATTAACCAATAAATTTAAATTATTATTTGTTTTTTTATTTTTAATTCTTACCGAAATTTTTATTATATAGGAAAATTTTCACCTTAATTTTCTTGTCATTTTTTATTTTTTTTTAAATAAAAGTTAATATCCCACGGGCATTGCCCTATACGGGGAGAGGAACTTTTCTAGGTAGTATATACATTTTATCCCCAAGTGTGACCGAACCAGCGCCCTCAAGCACGCCATAGCCCTATTTGAGGAGAGGAACTTTTCTAGGATCTCAGAGTGGGGTCGAACCAATGCTCTTAAGCATGCGAGTCAATCACTTTACCGTTTGAGCCACGGTAGACGGAATTTGTTTACTCTTTCCTATTACAAATCTGCGCTCATAATTCATGCATTTAAATATATGAAAACTATTATATTAAAATATGTTAAAATGCCAATAATACAAAATATCTTTTTTTTCAGATTAATAATGACAGAGAAAAACTTCAGATTTCACACTTGCAAACGGCATTTTATGCACTAATTATTGGCTACTTTATTTCGTTGGTCATTTCAATTTTGGAAATAGTTATCAAGTGTCCTAAAAATGAAGGCCTTACATTTTTATAATTTTAATGACTGAGGAACATTTTTTTCTGCGAAAAATAATGTAAAAGATTTTGATTTAAAAAAAAAAAAAATGAAAAAAAAAAAAAAAAAAAAAAAAAAAAAAAAAAAAAATTTCATATATATATATATATATATATATATATATATATATATATATATATATATATATATATATATATATATATATATATATATATATATATATATATATATATATATATATATATATATATATATATATATATATATATATATATATATATATATATTATTATAAGTTTTAAGATAAGATAATTATAATTGAGTGTTCTTTGGAAAATTAAAACAATACTGAAAGATTTCACGCTATTTCATTTTAAGAATTTTAATTATAATTTTGATTATTTAATAATATTATTATATTTTTATTATTTTATTTTATTACAATTTTGATTATTTAATAATAATATTACATTTTTATTATTTCATTTGCTTTGGAAAAGTGTTTTCTTTGGAAATAAGATATTCATCACGCGACTCAATTTCAGTCGCCTGTTTCTGCATTCGTAAAATGGAAAGGGCAAGAAAAATGCGCCGGTTTGTGACGTAGAAGGTTGCTCGCAAACGTGATTGGAGGGAATCAAAATTAGCCCGTGTGCGTATTCAGGCTTTGGGAAACGCAGTTCATATTTAAAGTTTTTAAGGATCTTTAAAGATAGCATTAATTTTTGCTTAAACATTCTAGAAATGTATAATGTTTTCATTCAAATAGCACTCGCCACTGGCGTATCCATGCAGCCAAAAGCTTCACAGATTAAAGCATGCAGAACTGTTAAAGATTTGAACTTTAATTAACTGCAGGAATTAGAAGAAAAAATGACAGTATCAGTTCACAGTTTTATTTAAATTTATAAAACACTTTAATAATAATAGTTAAGTAATAATAATTAATTAATTAATTAATAATAATAGAACCTGAAATAAAGAATGGTTGCAAAGGAATAAAGACTTAAGATTACCTGATGAAATGCAATAAATTGACTATACTCTTATTAATTAATTATTATACTTACGATATATATATATATATATATATATATATATATATATATATATATATATATATATATATATATATATATATATATATATATATATATATATATATATATATATATATATATATATATATATATATATATATATATATATATATTAAATCAGGCATATAAAGAGCACTTAGGGTAAGTAGGATAGTAAAAACATTAATATAATTTAAAATTAATATAAATTATAATAAAAAAAATTATGAAATAAAATTTTTATTCATTTATTTTTTTATTTTTATTGTACACTTAATAAATGCAAAATTTTAAATGACATCAGAATCAAATTATTGTATTTAATATTAAAAATCTATGTAAGTAAATTTGTGTGAATTATTATTATTATTATTATTATTATTATTATTATTATTATTATTATTATTATTATTATTATTATTATTATTATTATTATTATTTTTATTATTATTTTATTATTTCTAAAATTATTTATTCAGTTTCTCTTTAAAAATAAAATTTCCTTCTCCAAGCTAAAAAATTATATTATATATATATATATATATATATATATATATATATATATATATATATATATATATATATATATATATATATATATATATATATATATATATATATATATATATATATATATATATATATATATATATATATATATATATATATATATATACCACACCTCACGGGCAGAGTCTTATTGAAGGAAGGGGTGTTAGATGAATAAGAGAATAAGGAAAACCCTTCAAGTCTCACCTAACGCAAATTTCACAGGTGACCACAAACGTGGGCTTTAAAGTAATTTTAATTAAATTTGGCAGGAAACACAGGAGATGGGAGAGAATTCCACAAAACAGAGGTGACTGGAAAGAAGGAGGTATCACCGTGGACAAGCCTGGAGATGCCTATGTCCACTTAAAATTTATGCGCAGACAATGCACCGCTTATGCTAAGAGGCCGAGGTAAAGGCTGAGGTATACGAGTGGACAGTTTTAGTGAGCATTTATAACTGTAGTACCTATATATAGAAAAGAAACCAACATCACGTCGCAAAGATAAAAGATCAATTGCATTAAAAAGAGCGGAACAATTTATAAACCTTTTAGCCTTTAACATTTTTTTTAAAAAAAAATATTTATTACGAAGATACAATAGTTTCCTCTAAAATACAATATTCTTTGATTGACTTCACAGAAAGCAGAGAGTTAGTTGTTGCCGCGTCAGTAAATCTTGAAGAATGAGTCTGCGTCTTTTTGCTTTTCCGTCATTTCTCGGCTTTTCCAATTCTTTAGAGTCTACTTCGGACTCTCGAATCCAATGCCTTCGCTGCTTTAAATTAGGCTTATATTAATTTGTTGTGATACTAAGGCAAAGCATTTCAAATATTTTTTAACTATACTTTAATTAATTTTAACACATTTAAGTAACAGTTTTCCTGTTACTTTCTTAAAATAAATATTTACATAAGTAATTCAAACACTATATATATAATATATATATATATATATATATATATATATATATATATATATATATATATATATATATATATATATATATATATATATATATATATATATATATATATATATATATATATATATATATATATATATATATATATATATATATATATATATATATATATATATATTCCCATTGAAAACTCAATTAAATGATCTAATCTTTGATCTAGAAATCAAGATTCTGAAAAAAAAAATCAATTTTATCTTTATAACAGATGTATGACACATCTGTTAGATTATGATCCATCTTTTTAACTAAGATGACCCATCTTTTAATTAAGATGACCCATCTGACCCATCCTTTTTAACTAAGATGACCTGTCTGACCCGTCTTTAAACTAAGATGACCTATCTGACCCGTCTTTAACTAAGATGACCCATCTGACCCATTTTTCTTTAGATTCTTCTTTTTTTTTTATTTTAAAATAATTTTTCTTAAGAGAACATTTTGGCAGATTTTCAGATCATAAAATTATATAACTTTATTTTTTATGATAATTGATGATTATTTCTATGATGAAAATTACCATCGAAATAAAGTAGCCAAGAAAAAGAGAGTAAAATGCCGTTTGCAAATGTGCAATTTGAAGTTTTTGTCTGCTGTTATTCTGAAAAGAAATTTTGTCTCATTAAAATTGGGGTTTCACCTTCACTGCTATGCAAAAAAAATTGTCCTAACGAATCGTTGGGACGAGTGGCAAAAATGTCAAAGCGAAATTTCAATAGAGAAAAGACATGTTAAGCATAATAAAGTTGTTTCACCGATTTATTTTCCAATAAGAAAATAACTGAAAAAATTTTTTGTGACATTTTTGCCACTAGTCCCAACGATTCGTTAGGACAATAAAGGAAATCGGTTATGATATAATTAATTACATAAATTAATAGAAACGAAAGACAAAAAGGATCGAAATGACCAACCATGCATGAAATACTGAGTCTATCGTGGCTCAAACGGTAGAGTGATTTACTCACGTGCTTGAGGGGGCCGGTTCGATCCCACTTGGTTATCCTAGGTATATACTACCTAGAAAAGTTCCTCTCCTCGAATAGGGCAATGCAAAAAAAATACAAGAGATACTCAGTCAAAAGTTTAGAATAATAAAGATTTATCATTAAGAACAAAAAATGAAAATAATATTCAAGTTTTCATTTTTCAAAGTTTTGCTGTAAAACATCTGACTCTCATATCCAAAGTTTTCTGTATAATACTTGAGGGTGAGTGTGAGAGTGAGTGTGAGTTTGAGAGTGTGAGTGTGAGAGAGTAAATGAGTGTAAGAGTGAGAGAGTGAGTGAGTGTGAGTGTAAGTGTGAGGGTGAGTGCGAAAGAGTGAGTGTGAGTGTGAGTGCAAGTGTGAGAGTGAGTTTGAGAGAGTAAGAGTGAGAGAGTGAGTGTGAGTGTGAGAGAGTAAGTGTAAGTGTAAGTGTGAGTGAGTTTTTCATTTAGCTTAATATTGTTAAGCTCTTCTGTTATAAAATTATTGTGCCTAATTAATGAGATATTTATTAATAATAATAATAATAATAATAATAATAATAATAATAATAATAATAATAATAATAATAAATCTAATTATACCTGCTTATAACTTCTCCGAGTCTTTTTCATCTTACTGAGATGTTTTTCAAATATTCCTGAATATATTCCTGTTTCAACTAATCTGTTAAGTTTTGTACTTATTGAATGTGTCAGTGGTGAACGTTTTTTAAAATAGAAAGATACATATCTTGTAAAAAACTGTTGGCATAGAATATATATATATATATATATATATATATATATATATATATATATATATATATATATATATATATATATATATATATATATATATATATATATATATATATATATATATATATATATATATATATATATATATATATATATATATATATATATATATTCTATGAAGAAATTTAATTTTAATTTTTTATTGATATATCAAAATAAATAAAATGAGAAAATTTTTCTAGTATTTTCTAAAATAAACTTTTTTTCTTACCTGTTCTTTAATAATGTAAGTTTCTTCTGAAATATTGAAATTATTTTGAAGATTAAGCAGTCCTATATATGACGCGAGATAGACGAGATGATTGCTTTTAACTAACTCTACAATTCTTGTTAATCCAAAATTGGTTTTTGGAAAATAGTCAAGTTTTTTTCCAATTGTTTGCAAATCTTTAAAATTTGAATTTAAAAGATCTCTTTTTACAGGAACACCGTAATATCGAATCCCAAATCTAAAACATGAACAAAGATTTTAGGATTCAATTATTTTGATAATAGATTTGTAAATTGGATAAACTTTTTATTTTACCTTATATTTGAGTTAACAAGTTCATTCATAGTTTCTATTCGCTTCTGGTAACGAGGAAATGTCATAAAGGAAATAAGATTTCCAGAGTAAGCGCTCATGATTACAAATGATCCAATTATCCAAACAATCAGATATAATAAGTACCAAATACTTCTATTAGTCATATTCACATTTTGTCGAAACATTATTCCAATAACCTAAAAAAAAAAAATAAAAAAAAATTTGAAACAAAATCTAATCAGAAGATATGAAAATGATTAGTTGCATATATATATATATATATATATATATATATATATATATATATATATATATATATATATATATATATATATATATATATATATATATATATATATATATATATATATATATATATATATATATATATATATATATATATATATATATATATATATATATATATATATATATATATATATATATATATATATATATATATATATATATA
>SEYY01019848.1:0-12500 GCA_009176605.1 Armadillidium nasatum
TTAGAAAGAAACGGAGGTTAAAGAAATGAGACGGGAGTTAAAAGGTTGAGAGGGGTCTCCCTTCTTCGATACTGGCTGAATGAGCGCATGTTTCTAGCAAGAAGAAGGGAAGATTGAAGTTGAAAGACATAGACGAAATAATTTACCAAGGCAGGGTGGAAGCTTTAAAGCACAGGTTTTGAGAACCGCAGGAAGGATACTATCAGGACCGTACACCTTCTTAATATTAAGCTCAGAGAAATTAGAAATGACGTCTTTAGAAGAAATAATAATTTAGGCATAAATGAGATTGAGGGCGTTGAAGGAGGAGGAATAGTACCCGAATCGTCTAAAGTTGAATTTGAGGCAAAGTTTGAGCGAAGATTTCAGCTTTAGAAGAAGGCAAAATGGCAGTTGTGCCGTCAGAAGATTCTAGAGGAGGGAAAGAGGAAGAAGGAAAGTTAGAGTTGACAATTTTTTCGAAATGCCAGAAAGGGCTAGAGGAAGAGGAACCAGAAAGATTATTTAATTTTAAGAACAGACAGTGAAAAAAGCTAGCTCCACTGACATGGTGAAAACCCTTTTATATATATATATATATATATATATATATATATATAATATATATATATATATATATATATATATATATATATATATATATATATATATATATATATATATATATATATATATATATATATATATATATAATATTTTTTTTTTTTTTTTTTTTTATATATTATATTTTTATATATATTATATATATATATATATAATATATATATATATATATATATATATATATATATATATATATATATATATATATATATATATATATATATATATATATATATATATATATATATAGTGATTGGACAATTAAGAATTTTTTTGACAAAACCCATTATTTTAATTAATTTGACAATTTTATAATAAGGAGGAATTAAATTATCTTTTCTTTATTCTTTATTCAAATATGTTATTATTAATAATTTCAATATATAGTACAGGGTGTCCCATTCGTTCTCAACCCCAGATTAGCCAGATGTGCGCTTATAGATATCTTCAATGAGCTCATATGCCACTTGAATGACGAGAAACTCCGTACTTGCTATTTTCAGCAAGATGACGCCACATGTCACATATTTAAGGTCAGCATTTATAAAATTTAGTCCTTTGAAAATCAGGTATTTTCTAAGGGACTTTAGCCACCCAGGTTGCGTGACCTCACCCCGCTGGATTTCTTCCTATGGGGCATGCTGAAAGGGAAAATGTATCTCAACAATCCAAGTACACTCATGCTACAGAGAGATAACATTCGACAAACAGTTGACGCTGTGATTACCAATATGTTGGCGACAACTTTCCGTAACATGGAAGAAGCGTGTACAGGCATTCCTTGATTTCTAATTAATGACCATTTAATGACCTTTGGAATACTTGTTGTGATGTCAGAAAGTATCTCACACACCAAGGTTCGTTCGTAGTAAATTTTATTAATTGTAATTATTAAATAAATTAAAATTATTTATATATATTTATATGTCTGAAATATTGGGGCTCAAAGGAAACCACAGTGTTTTCCCCTAGCAGCCCCTTTTCAGAGAATTGGACAGTCACATTATTATTAAGGTTATTATTGAATTTAGTAGTATAGGACCTACTTCTAAACTTTAATTAAGCCTGTAAATGTACCATTCCCTGAATAAAGATTTATGAAATTGTGAAATTAACTTATGACCACTACTTTGATGTCTGTAAGCTCATATCTTGGGCAGATAGCGAGTGGGACAACCAGTATCATAGTATCTTCGGATCATCGATTTTAAACATTTTAAAATGTGAGAACATGGAGAGACATGCAAAATTCAAGTACTTTAAACTTAGAGCTCTTAAGTTGTGATGCAGAAATAATCTTTTTTCCAGTTTCTGGAGTATTTTGATTTCTTCTTGGAGTGTATATACCCTCTACTAAGCATCTTTTCACTCAATAGGAAAAAGTGGAACAGAGATATTTGTAAACCAATTATATGTAAATTAATCGACAGAATAATCTGAAGATGAGGACGACGATTGAGAAAAAATGTGACGATTTTGACAATGCCGATGACGATTTATCGTCCCATCACTAATATTATATATATATATATATATATATATATATATATATATATATATATATATATATATGGGATGGACAATAATATGGAAAACATCTGGCAAATGCATGAATTTTATTTCTTATATATATATATATATATATATATATATATATATATATATATATATATATATATATATATATATATATATATATAACGGCTCCGTAGCTCAGTTGATCGAGCACTCGCCTAGCAAACGAGAGGTCCAGGATTCGAGGCCTGGTTGGAGTAGAGAAATTTGGGCAGTTCTCTCTTGCGCTTAGCTCCGCCCAATTATGTATAATAAGTACACCAGCGGCGTGTTTGCTCTGGTGGAGTCAAAATCGGCATTCGCGATAGGCCTGGCCAGCCAGCGGATGTTTCCGCCGTCAGCCCGTGAAACCCTTGGTTCATCCTCGAATGAACATACTGACAGGGGTAATAACCCTTCCTGGAGGCGGATTTTCTTTTTATATATATATATATATATATATATATATATATATATATATATATATATATATATATATATATATATATATATATATATATATATATATATATATATATATATTGTGGGACCATATTTCGTATTCAGAACCGCCTGAATTCTTATGGAAATGGACAAAAATAAGTCCTGGATGGTGCATAATGGGATGTTATACCATTCCTCATGCAAAATTTGAGGAAATTCCAGTATGGATGCTGGTAGTGGATAGCAGTAACGAAACCTATTTTCTAATATTGAGAACAAGGTATCTTTGATTTTAAGGTCTGGCGATTATGTTAGGCATGGAAAACATGAAGCCTCATCTACATGCACTTGAAGCCACTATCACAACATGAGCTGCATGAATTGAGCTTGTTATTTTGATAAATTGCGCCACCCTCAAGAAATAATCTCTACACCATTGTATGAACATGGTTATCCAAAATGTGTACACAATCTTTGGCAGTTACATTATCGTGCGTGGTGATAATTGGGCCTGTACATTTTTTTTCCCTTTTATTGAAAAGTTCACATCTTACGGACATTGCCCTATTAGAGGAGAGGAACTTTTTTTGGTATTATATACCTAGGATCCCTGAGTGGGATCGAACTGACGCTCTCAAGCACGTGAGTTAATCACTCTACCGTTTGAGCCACGGTACTTGTTTAAACCATGATGGAACCTCCTCCATGGTTCACTTGTGGCATAAGAGAGGTAATCTCCATACCTAAGCTCAAGCGGATGTTGGGAACAGTATGAAGGCCAGTTCATCTGACGGAAGCACAGTATGGGCTCATGACCTTGGATAGGTATCTTAGAACCAAATATTTTCCCTCTGAAACTTTGTGAGCTTAGACATACCTTACTTGTACCAACAGAGAATGTTGACCAAAGAGCAAGTGGCGCTTCTTACCGCCTGTGGCGCCTCTTCGATTTCATGACGTTGAGAATTCACATATTTACCCATTTTTTCTTTCTACTTTTTCTATATTTTTTGTTCAACCTCTGTCTCTCTCTATCTCATATATATATATATATATATATATATATATATATATATATATATATATATATATATATATATATATATATATATATATATATATATATATATATATATATATATATATATATATATATATATATATTATACATCAAAAAACTTAAAAATTTTACTTTATGTCTGTAGTTATGTAAAAAATTTAATAAATTTTAGGATGCGTATCTATTTTTATTCAGCATGAATAGTCAAAGGTGCTGTTATATAGAATAGAGATGAAAAAAGATAGAACATATTGTATATTTATTTTATTTATTTGACAATTTTAATTCTTAGAATAAAGAACTTTATTTTTACCGGATATCCAGCCGGATAATACTAATATCCGGCTGGATAACCAAAAAAAGGCCAGATAGACCGTATAACTGGATATCAAACAGCTCATCCCTATATATATATATATATATATATATATATATATATATATATATATATATATATATATATATATATATATATATATATATATATATATATATATATATATATATATATATATATATATATATATATATATATATATATATATATATATATATAAGTAAGCGAGGTCTTAATGACATCATTTTGTGTGTAGTACGAAGTTTAATATGCGCAAGCGACTTGTTTTCAAACATTTAATCCTCTGTTATAAATACCGAGGTTCCAAATAGTTTTCTTTTATTTATGTATTTTTGCCTTCTTTATATAAACATTTTAAGATTGTTCAGAAAGAAAGAAATATTCTTCATATACGGTTCGTGTTGGTTTTAACTCTTAAAATAAAGTAGCATATAATCTTTTTATCTGAGTTGAGCTTCCTTTTAATATTAAAATATGAGAGAGAGAGAGAGAGAGAGAGAGAGAGAGAGAGAGAGAGAGAGAGAGAGAGAGAGAGAGAGAGAGAGAGAGAGAGAGAGAGAGAGAGAGAGAGAGAGAGAGAGAGAGAGAGCTGTCTGGGAACATTATTTATTTATTTTTTTTTAACTTCATATTCATCCCGTTCATGGCTCCATTCAGATGGTTCAATAACTATTTTTGGATGCACTTATCCTACTTCCCTATATATATATATATATATATATATATATATATATATATATATATATATATATATATATATATATATATATATATATATATATATATATATATATATATATATATATATATATATATATATATATATATATATATATATATATATATATATATATATATATATATATATATATATATATATTATATATATATATATTATATATATATATATATATATATATATATATATATATATATATATATATATATATATATATATATATATATATATATATATATATATATATATATATATATATATATATATATATATATATATATATATATATATATATATATATATATATATATATATATATATATATATATATATATATATATATATATATATATATATATATATATATATATATATATATATATATATATATATATATATATATATATATATATATATATATATATATATATATATATATATATATATATATATATATATATATATATATATATATATATATATATATATATATATATATATATATATATATATATATATATATATATATATATATATATATATATATATATATATATATATATATATATATATATATATATATATATATATATATATATATATATATATATATATATATATATATATATATATATATATATATATATATATATATATATATATATATATATATATATATATATATATATATATATATATATATATATATATATATATATATATATATATATATATATATATATATATATATGAGAGGTAGGCATGAGCGCAATTGCGCTCTAAGTAAAATAACTATCGCTTGTGCCCTTGGCAATCTTTTGAGAAAATATAACTCCTACTCTTGCGCTTCACCATTTTTTATAAAGATCAAGATCGCAACTTGAGCTGAAGATTTTGTAACGTTTTAAAGAAAAGGTAAGAAAACAAGTGTAAAACATGATTAATTATATATTTGCTAAGTTCTGTGACGTCATTGTGGAAATATATGTTGAATAATGATCAATGAATATTTTCTAAAAATCAGAACTGGCAACTGTATATTTAAAGTTCTAATTAAATGCAATCACTGTGTTTTGAGGAGTTTTCCTTAGGTTATTTTAAGGGTAAAACTCCCCTCTATTATTATTTATTGGATAAATGCATTTTTATATTTACGACTTACGAGTATTATGTGTAAAAATTGAGAGTGCATGTGTAGTGCAAATAAAATTAAAAACAAAAGTGTAATATGAGAAGTAATAGTAAGTGAATCAGTTTTGAGATAAACCTAGTTTAGAGGTTAGTGGAATATAGGGTAGGGGTGGTACTAATGGTCCAGTTTTGCATCATGCAAGATGTTTCGAGTACAATGACAGGCTAAGGACTCTGCAACTTGCTAAGGTATATAGATTTTAAATAGTATGGTAATAATTCTCAATACGACTGCCTTCCTATTGCTATTAATGGAGTTGTTAATTGAGGATTTTAATTGTCTTTTATTTATTGAAAAAAAATAGTAGATAATAATTTGCAGTAAAGTAATTTAAATTTAAAGTGCAAGTGGAATGATGTGTAGTATTCGGTGCTCCAATTTAGTGCATTTGTGTGTTTTTTGATATAGTTTTTTAGTTTTAAATATGTTGATTTACTTTAATTTTCTCTAAGTGTAGAGTGTTTTGATCTGTTAGTGTTTCTAGTTAATTATAGGAAGTTTTTATTGAGAGAAGAGTTCGTCTTTTTTTTTTAAGATAAGTATTGTTTTAACGTCAATTAAAATTTTACCGTTTTAAAAATTTGCTATATATTTTTTTCGGGGTTTGAGTTAAATTACTCTAGTTAATGTTTACCTTTTTTTTGTTATAATAATCATAGTTTTAATATTTTTAATATTGTTTTTAATTTTTAATACTTTCTTTTTAATGGTAGTTTTTCATATATTCATGTGTGGTAGCGTGCGTGTGAGTGTGGGATTGTGCGTGTGCGTGTGCGTTCTTGTGTGTGTGTATTTCTTTGATTGTCTAATTTGAGTGGTCGTGGGGTTGGGCTTGGATGGGGCTTTCTATTTCCTTTGCTAACGTACGTGGCCCCAGAGCTAATCTCGTATCTGTCGAACATCACCTCACTAACTCTCGTCCTAACCTTTTGCTTCTGTCTGAGACCCAGCTGGACAAGGGTTCTTTCTTTAGCAATGTAAATGTCTCTAACTGCAACTTTTTTCACAATTTCCAACTATATGGTAGAGTATGTGCCCATGTTAACATTAACACTCCTGTGACACGTCTCGTAAATCTTGAATCTCCTATTTTCGATGTTTTATGGCTTAAAATCTGTCTTCCTGCTATTACAATTATTTTGTGTTTCTGCTATTGCTTCCCTAATGGAACAGATTTTCCAGTTCTTTTTCAATACCTTACTACTTCTCACGAGACTGTTACTTCTTCTCATCCAAATGATGAAGTCCTCTTTTTAGGGGA
Source organism: Armadillidium nasatum (assembly GCA_009176605.1). Lineage (NCBI taxonomy): Eukaryota > Metazoa > Arthropoda > Malacostraca > Isopoda > Armadillidiidae > Armadillidium > Armadillidium nasatum. The sequence goes on from SEYY01019848.1 coordinate 7,212, forward strand.
TTTCAACGTACATCACACTGAATGGTTGGGTTCCTCTCATACTGATACAGTTGGGAAGGAGGGCAAATCATCAGCATTCTTAACGATCTGTAGCAGTTGATTAGGGAACCCACACATATTCCAGATCGTCCTAACCAATTCTTGAATACGCTTGATTTATGCTTCACCACTACTCCTTCTAGATATAAATACAACATATTCCCTCCTATCGGTAACTTTGACCATAATTTTATAGCTCTTAATTATAATGCTTTCTCTCCAATAGAGAGATCAATCGGGCTAATTGTGGGGCAATGTGTCGCTTCTTCGCTAACTATGATTTTCTCGGGGAACGCATCGGTCTCTACTGAAAAGGCAGGGGTTGTTATTGTCAATGGGATGAGCAGGTTCATTCCATCTTCAACTAAATCTTTTTCTCCTCAAAATCCACGGTTTGATGGCAATTGTTCCTTTGTCCTATTGTTTCGTGAGCCATTGCTTATCGTGAATGGAGAAACTCTCCTTCTATCATTCTTCCTAATTTTTTCATTCAGCACGGAATCGTTGCAGGGACATTCTTCGACGGACTAAGCGTACTTTCATTAAAAGGAAGTGCGCTGACCTCCATAGTTCTCCTACTGATAAAAATTTCTGGCCTCTTACAAAAAATATCTCTAATAACTTCTAAAAATCTGCCTTTCCTCCTCTTATTCGCTCTGATGCTTCTGTAGCTAAAACTTCCTTTTTGGCCTCCTTTTTGATCTAATTCCACTCTGCACGATTCTGGCATCCCTCCTCCTACTCTTCCTCTCCGGCTTCCCATGTCTCTACCTGTGATTACTTATGATGGAGTGCATGGGATCCTGAAATCTGTGAACGTCAGGAAGACCATTGACCAGGATGGCATTCCCCCTCGCGTTCTGAGGGAGTGTGCTTCTAAGTTGGCGCCTGTCTTCGTTCAGCTCTACTCTCTATGCCTTAATACTAATACTTTTTCTCAGTGCTGAAAGCGCACATATGTTCAGCCAATCCCGAGAAAAGGTAGACGCACTGACCCTTTTACTTATCGACCTATAGCTCTCACTTGTGTTCTGTCTACAATTTTTGAACTCTCCTTAACTCTCATTTCCTGGACCATTTGGAGTCTCATTCTCTTCTCTTAAATCATCAGTATAACTTTCGACGCTCGAGGTCAACTGGTGACATACTTTCCTCTCTCACTGATTTATGGTTTTGCCCTTAGGGACTTCGGGGGGTCTTGTGTGGTGGCGCTTGATATATCCAAGGCTTTTGACCCAAGCTCTCCAAGCTCCCTTCCTTTGGGTTTCCTCCTTCTCTTTGCTTATTCTTGTCAAGTTTTCTCTCAGATCGTTCCATTTCGGCACTTGTAGATGGAGCGACCTCTTCTTCCTTTCCTGTCAATTGTGGTGTTCCTCAGGGTTCTGTTTTATCTCCAATTTTATTCTTACTTTTCATTAACGACCTTCTCAACTGCACTTCTAACTCTATTCACTCTTATGCTGATGACTCAACTCTCCATTCTTCTACTCGTTTCAAATCCGCTCCCTCTTTTGCTTCAACTTTCCGATTCTATTCTTGCTGATCTGGATGGGATTTCTCGGTGGGATCATAACAACTTTGTGAAATTCAACTCTTTAAAAACTTAAACTTCACATCTCCCTCTCAAAAACACCTCCCAACTTTCCTATCCACTTCGATGGCTCTTCCGTCTCACCGGTAAATAACATTAACATTCTTGGTCTTAACATAAACACTAAATTGTCTTGGAAACCTCATATCACAATGGTTGCTAAGGCGGCCTCTAAGAAGCTGGGAATATCGTTCAGATTGCGAGAATTGTTTTCTTCTGAGCAGTTGTTCCAAATATATAAGGGTCTTATTCGCTCTTGTATGGAGTGTTCTTACATTTGTAGGGACTCCGGTTCCTCCTCTCTTCTGGATAGGGTTGAGTCTAAGGCTAAAAGATTAATTAACTGTTCTCTACTTTCAAACTCTCTTGACCCTCTATCTCTGCAACGGGACGTTGGCGCACTATGTCTTTTCTACAGGTACTACAATAACAGGTGCTCGAGGGAATTAGCCTCTCGCATTCCACCACCTTTGCGTCGCCCTCGTTGCACAAGAGGTGCCCTGCTCTAGAACGAATTTTATGTGGAATATGGAATCCCCAGACTTGCCCGTTGTGGTGCCTCCTTCTTTCCAACCACCTCTATTCTGTGGAACTCTTTACCATCATCTATTTTTCCTCCTGCATTTAATCTTCCTCTCTTCATGGCTTCCGTCTACTCCCACCTGAGAGGTGTACGTTAGGTTTGGAGCTGGGTGAGTTCTCTTCTTCCTTTCTCTTTTATAAGCCCCCTTCCTTGAAAAGGGCTCTGCCCGTGAGTGGTGGTGATCTGAAAAAAATGGTGGTCCATTCAGGACCGTAACCATAACAGTCTTTGAAGAGGGGCAAACAATTATTTAGGAGAGGCAAAACTATTAGTATATTTTTTTCTATTTACCCATATCTATATATGCATAATAGAAGCAAAACCTGTGTACAATTATTTTTATTTAAGTTAAATATAAGCTTAATCGAAGAATACAGTTATGATATTTGTTGTCACTGATCTGCTGTAGCGTTTGAACATCGCTGTAAAGACTGAAATAGATTTTAGAAGGAGGTGATTTGGAACCATTATGATCATATAACATATATATCATTATCCAAAGAGTGATGAATTTGAATTTGACATATATGGTCATAATGGCTCCAAACGACATCCTCACTCACCCATTTCAGACATTACATTTATGCTCCAAACACCCTGTATACGGTGTGATTCACGTCGATGTTTACAATCTTCGACAGATGGAATTTGACATAGTCACTTTGAAATTAAACTTAATAAATATAGGGCCGTAAGCAACTCGTTTAAGTGATATTGAGGGGACAATTTGGGAATGAATCAAACACCATACATCATAGTTTATTACGAAGCAGGTAACATAGGGTAGGATGCCTTTATAACAGAGGTTCAAAATATAAGCTCCCGCCTTGGATACATAATTCGCATCGGAGACCATACTGGCCTGCTACTGACGGAGGTCCAAAATGTTCGTAATGCGTGTTGGCCTTCCTCGACCCTCTGGAGTAAATGATGCTGTCGGTAATTTCCTTCCCATACACCAGCTGCTTTAGTTAACCACATAAATAAGTCACAAGGGTTGAGGACTGGGCCTGGGTGGTTATGGAGTCAGACCATCGATACCGATCCATTTGTGTGAAAGAGATGGGTCTCAGTCGTGCAGAAACCACATCCGGAGCATACGCTGGAGCTGCATATCGTGGAGGAAGTCGGACTACGGCCCTATAAGTATTCGGTGCAATTTCTTTGTGATGATGACACCTTCCATTTGTCAAAGTTTTTAAACATCTATTTGAACACCCAGTATAATTATTAATAGCTGGTCGATTTACAAATTATTTTCCGTAACAAATATTGACAATATAGCACAAAAGAGAAGAATGGATAAAAGCTGAACTTGTAAGAATAAAAATCTTAAATCCCTTTTTTTTCTCGATTAACTTTAAGGTTAAATGAACTTTTAACTTAGGTATGTAGGGTCTAAATGGTTACATTTAAAACAACTGGAAACGTCTCTATCTTATTGTTGTTGATATTTTTTTGGAATGGTTTCATGGTTTACGTTTTTTTTTTTTTTTTTTTTTTTTTTGTGCGTTTCTCCTCAAACACCAAGAAAACTAATTTTGCCATCTTTAATGTGTCAAATCGAAGTCTTTGGGCTGATTAATGGAAGTCAATTTCTGACATTTTTAGACATTTTTTATATTTTGGGATTATTTTTTTTTATTGGGTGAGACGCGCATTTTTGCAGTCCTTTAAAATTTCTATAGTATCAGTAGTTCTGAAGTTTTTGACAGTTGTAGCCAAAATCAAATTTTTTATTTATTTTTTTTTTTTGGTTCACATTTTTTTCTAGGGATAAATATTAAAAACTATCCGACGATATAGTATGATATATTTTAAATACATGGTCTTAATGTACTTTTTTTTTTATTAGTCTTTGAAGAAAAATATTAAAAATTAATAATGTAAAGATATTTTTAAATGTTCAAAATTTTATATATATATATATATATATATATATATATATATATATATATATATATATATATATATATATATATATATATATATATATATATATATATATATATATATATATATATATATATATATATATATATATATATAGAAATATAAAAAATGTTTCGAGCCAAAATTTTCGAGAAAAAGTTTGAAAAATTAATTTCTTTTTTGAATTTTATCTAAATTATTCTGGCTGCAACACTTTTCTAGAGATATATTTAAATAATCCCACAATAATTTTTTAGATACGGTCTTCCAGCTCTGTTTCTAAAAGTTTGGACTACATCAATCGTGACAAAAAAAAATAAAATAAAAAAAATAAAAATAAAAAGTCTGTGAACCTCTGAAACTACTGATACTGCAGAAATTTTAAAGAAATGCAAAAATGAAATGCGTATCTCGCCCAATTGTGAACCAATGCAGAAAAGTTTAATAAGTTTTTTGCAGTTTCTGTTTTCTAATTTCTAAAATGTCGTTAGGATGTCCCAGGACGGGTAAAGATAATTACAGTACGGACTACGCCCGTACTAACTCCACCCACCCCTGGCTACGGGCCTGGGTCCATAATAATAAGTGGTCTTCATTTTCCTCCGCTACCCTAAATATTTAATTTATATATATATATATATATATATATATATATATATATATATATATATATATATATATATATATATATATATATATAGTATATATATATATATATATATATATATATATATATATATATATATATATATATATATATATATATATATATATATATATATATATATATATATATATACAGAGATTGGTTTGTTCTTTGGGAAACTTATTTTTAGCAAAAATAATATTACAAATAATGCAACGAAATTTATATGAAAATTTTTTAAAATGTTTTTATTTATTTAATGTCAAAACAAACATATTATTACTCTTTAAGAGATGACAAGATTAATTAATTTGATGTTTCGGGCCAACTAGGTCCATTATCAATGATAAAATAATCTGTGGGTGAGAGATAAAAATAAACATGTAATTATAAAATATAGAATATACACTTAATGAGATGAAAAATGGTTATATATATATATATATATATATATATATATATATATATATATATATATATATATATATATATATATAT
>SEYY01019848.1:17500-20000 GCA_009176605.1 Armadillidium nasatum
CATCGTATTTATAATTGGTTGTTACACTTCATCTCAACCCACAAAAAATATATAAAAAAATAAAAACATGGATTACAAATATTTTAATAATGCAAAGCTTACAAATTATTGAATTATCAAAAGTTGGTCAGTTATTCAAAAATATAAACCGTCCAGCTATTAATGGAGAGTGTTTAATAATACTTTTTCTAAAAAAAAAAAAAAAAAAAAAAAAAGTTATTGGTCATAATAATTTTCGATGGGACCAAATCGTCATATCAATCATGCAATTTACATTAAATTTGAGTTTTTTTTTTTTTAGTAGCAATATATATATATATATATATATATATATATATATATATATATATATATATATATATATATATATATATATATATATATATATATATATATATATATATATATATATATATATATATATATATATATATAAAAAAAATTTTAAAATTTATTTATAATATATTCAAAATTTATTTAAAATTAATGTAATTTTATCCAATCTTTTAATACTAAATAATTTCATATACGATATACAATATATATTTCAACATGCAAAATATAATTTAATACAATAAATTTAGTTGAATATCCAGACCTTAGTTCACCAAATTTATTATTTAAAATTTATAAGAATATAATTAATATAATATTAACCTAGAAATAAAAAGTAATGCTGCATGAAAATAAAAAATATACATAAATGAATAAATAAATAAATAAATAAATAAATATTGGAGCAATATAAAATTATAAAATTGCATGTGAAAAAAAAAATATATAAAAATAAATTTAATATATATATATATATATATATATATTATATATATAATATATATATATATTATATATATATATATATATATATATATATGAGGAATGGGTGAGGAACAAGGGGGTTTTAGGGAGGGTAGGGGATGTGTGGACCAGGTATTCACACTAGATTGATTACAGAGAAATTGCGTGAAAAAAATAAAATGGGGTATATATGTTTTCTGGATTTAGAAAAAGCATATGATAGAGTATGCAGGAGAAAGCTATTCGAAAATATTAATGGAAAGGGGTTGAAAGGGAAATTAACTAAAGGGGGTGAAAGCTTTTTATGCAAATTGTAGGTCAAGAGTGAGGGTGAAGAGAGAACTTTCAGACTGGTTTAGCATAGGAGTGGGATTGAGACAGGGGTGTGTTATGTCGCCATGGCTATTCAATCTATTGATGGATGGTGTAGTCAGGGAAATGGAGAGAGAAGGAAAGGGCATAAGGTTGAGTAACATGGAGGGTGAATGGGATGTGAATGTTTTACTTTTTGCAGATGATGCGGTGTTGGTGGCAGATTCTGAAGAAAAGTTGAGAACACTTGTGAGAGAGTTTGAGAGGAAATGTGTAAATATGAGATTGAAAGTCAATCCAGGGAAGAGTAAAGTTATGAGGATTGGAGGTGGGGATGAAGAGAAGTGGAGGGAGGATTGGGGGGGTGTAGAAGGGGGGAAGGAAACTTTGAGGAGGTGAATGAATTCAAATATCTAGGAATGTTGGTGGAAGGTAAGGGTGGGACGGAAAAAGAAATAAAGAATAGAGTGGTAGAGGAATGAAAGTGTTGGGGGGTCTAAGAGAAGTATGGAAGAAAGGAAAAATTTCAAAAGAAATAAAGATAAGAATGTTTGAATGTATGTGTTACCTTCTGTAATGTATGGATGTGAAACATGGATGTTAAGTGCTAGAGCGAGGAAAAGTTTGAATGTCTTTGAGATGAAAGGTTTGAGAGCGATATGTAAATTAAGAAGGATGGATAGGATTAGAAATGACAAGAATAAGAGAGATGTGTAAATGGAAGAGGGTTTAATTGCTAGAGCAGAGGAAGGTGTGCTAAAATGGTTTGGACATATGTGTAGAATGAATGAGGACAGAATGGTGGGCAAGGTACTTAGATCCGAGGTGAAAGGTGGTAGGGGGAGGGGAAGGCCAAAGTGGAGATGGATGGATGGAGTGAGAGAGATTTTGGGTGGAAGGAATTTGAGTTAGAAGAGGGTAGAAGACTTGCGGAGGACAGAGTGAGATGGAGGGCGGTGGTGAAAGGGGTTGAAAGATAAGAATGGGTATGTTTGAAAGGGAATTATGGCGGGCACCACCCCACGAAAGTGGGAAGAGTGATGGCGAAATAAATAAATAAATAAATATATATATATATATATATATATATATATATATATATATATATATTATATATATATATATATATATATATATATATATATATATATATATATATATATATATATATATATATATATAATAATAATAATAATAATAATAATAATAATAATACCTAATAAATAAGTAGGACGCTAAGACTGAAGGAAATAAAAAGTTACTTTGATGGTATTGATGTGTCGAACGCGACGAATTCTGTCACTATGAACACTTCATCATTTAACAAGAACAATGAAAATTTATTTGAATTATATATTTAAATTTAAATTTAAATTTTTTTATTTTTTAT
>SEYY01019848.1:27500-31845 GCA_009176605.1 Armadillidium nasatum
TCTTCTTCTATACCATCTCCCAGGAAGGGTTTTCACCCTGTCAGTGGAACCAGCATCTTTCCCCATCTGCTTGAAGAAGTTCTCCCAGAGCCCTCCAAAAGATCAAGTTCTTCGGCTCGCCGGTCCCCATGCCGGTCCATGAGTCCTATCCAGACTCTTCAGGTAGGGTTTTCACCCTTTCAGTAGGACCAGCATCGTTCTCAAACCAACCTCCAAACACTCTCTCCCAGGGGTCTTCTAAAGATTTTCAAACTCTTGTTTTTAAATTTCAAATTCTTAATGTTAAAGTTTAATTTTTCATTAAAAGCCGAAAGTCCATTATATTGAAAGATTTGTTGCTCCTCTATAAATTTTAATATATAATAATTTTATCGAAACTTATTTAATTTATTTTTTTTAATGCAAAAATATTTTCAAAAATTCTAATTTTAAAATAAATTTTAGCTATTAGTTTTTCAAATTTTGTTCAATACTATCTCTCTCTTCAAACCTCTTTCTGATTCTTCTCGCTTTTCTTTTCCCATCTATCTTTAGGCACATCTACTCTCGACGACGGCCGAATCATATATATATATATTATAATATATAATATATATATATATATATATATATATATATATATATATATATATATATATATATATATATATATATATATATATATATATATATATATATATATATATAAATATTCCATTCGGGAATAAAAAGAGAAGAAGGATCTCTAAAACGTTTAAAAATACTAAACTCACTCTCTCTCTCTCTTTTGTCTCTCTCTTTCTCTCTTTCTTTCATACTTTTCTCTCTTTTCTTTCTTTCTCTCTTTCATTCTTTCTCTCATTCTCTCTCTCTTTTTTTGTCTCTCTTTCATTCTCTCTCCCTTTCTTTCATACTTTTCTCTCTTCTCTCTTTCATTCTCTCTCTCATTCTCTCTCTCTCTCTCTTTCATTCTCTCTCTCTTTCTCTCTCATTCTCTCTTTCTCTCTTTTGTCTCTCTCTTTCTCTCTCTCTTACATACTTTTCTCTCTTTTTCTCTCTTTCTACCTCTCTTTTTCTCTCTCTGTTTCTGTATCTCTCTCTCTCTCTCTCTCTCTCTCTCTCTCTCTCTCTCTCTCTCTATATATATATATATATATATATATATATATATATATATATATATATATATATATATATATATATATATATATATATATATATATATATATATATATATATATATATATATTTTTATTATTATTATTATTATTATTATTATTATTATTATTATTATTATTATTATTATTATTATTATTATTATTATTATCATTATTATTATTATTGATAAAATGACAACTATTTGAAAATTATCAAAATCGTAAGCTTCCTGACCTTTCGAAACTATACTCTCTAATATTTATTATTATTATTATTATTATTATTATTATTATTATTATTATTATTATTATTATTATTATTATTATTATTATCATATTTGGCAGATTCATTCATAATTTTCAGAAATATTTCAGTCATTTCCTGGCGTTTTTTTTTTTTTTATAGCTATTTTGCTTTATATATATATATATATATATATATATAATATATATATATATATATATATATATATATATATATATATATATATATATATATATATATATATATATATATATATATATATATATATATATATATATATATATATATATTATATGTCTCCTCTTGTAGGGTAAAGGCCAGAGGCCTAACAATCTCCACCAGAGTTGAGGAATCGTCGGAAATCTATTCGCTAATGGCCGACGTGACCCGATACACGGCGTTTAAAAGTGTGCAAGTTAAAGGAGATTGGGAAAACCGATAAAGGGAGAGTGTTCCAGACTTTACCAGTAGAATACATCGATACCTCAGAACCCCACCGTAACAAGTAAAAAAATGTAAATTTTTAGTTATGTACGGCTAATGGTAGTGTAGAACTGTATCTACTCGATGCTATAGAGAAACAACTCAAACTTTGAAAAACAACCAGTAGAGGGCGCCAGTTACTGTGTAGAATTAGTTTGACTCTGTAAATCTAAAGTGTAACAACTCAAGTTGTTACAGTGTTGATTTTGTTTTGCATAAAATATAATTTTGACTTGTTACAGTATGGTACTGGGGTATCGAGTCATGTGAATTGAGCATAGCGGTTCAGTCTGAGGTCTGAGAGTTGGACAGAGAAAGGATGAGACTGTGTAGAAAGTCGTGTAGAACGAGCCCTTTTCAATGGAGGAGGTATGCGACGGGAGAGTTCAGAAGAACAATATCCGTTGTAATAGCGATAGTATAGAGAGAATGACTCAATAATTCGACAGTAAGAAAGAGATTGAAGACAGTTAGTAAGAGCAGAAGAGTTTATAAGACGAAAAACCCTAGACTCTACTTTTTTGAGAAGAGCTATATGTGTGAAACCACGCCCAGATGCGTGAGGCTTACCCCACACAGGAGCGAACAGCACCCCTATAAAGAGCAAGCAACTGGGGTGGCGTAAAAATATCACGAAGGCGCCTCAGAACACCCAATCTCTTAGAAGCTTTTTAGAAAGATAAATAATGTGATCTTTCCGAGAAAGATCACTAGAAAAAGAAACACCTAGAATACTGAGGACAGATGAAGGTTTGAGTTGTGCGTTTTAGAAGATGTCTTAGTTGTGTTTAAGATTGTGTCGAGGAGAAAGGTGGAGGAGTTGAGTTTTTGAGTCATTGAAAACGACCATGTTTTCTCTGTCCCAATTTGAAATACAAGAAAGATCAGAAGTCAGTTGCTCCAAGGCCATCCTTCTTGAATCAATTGAAAGGAGTAATGAAGGGTGGAGTCATCGGCATAGGAGTGGATAGGAAGCGAAGTAATAGAGAGAAGGTCATTGATGAAAATTAGAAAAAGAGTTAGAGATAAGACAGATCCTTGAGGAACACCACTATATATAGATTGAAAAGAAGAACGGTGGCTGTCACAACAGTTGCTATAGAACAACCGGAAAGGAAATCAGAAAGAAGATCACAGAGAGAAGGATAGATTCCGAAAGAGGGATGTTTGGAAAGCAAAGCTTTGTGCCAGATTCTATCGAAGTCTTTCGATATGTCCAGCGCGACAGCAAAAGATTCACCGAAATGCCGAAGAGCGGAGGACCAAGAGTCAGAAAGTAGGGAAAGAAGATCGCCAGTAGAGCGTTTCTTACGAAATACTTACTGGCGATCAGAGATAAGATTAGAAAAGAATTAAGATGTTTCCAAATCTTCCTGTTAAGGATAGATTTGGAAACTTTAGAAAGAACAGAGGTAAAAAAATAGGACAATAATTAGAGGGTTGAGAGGGGTCCCCCTTAGACACAGGCTGAATGGGCGCACGTTTCCGGCAAGAAGGGAAGGTCGAAGTGGAGAGACAGAGACGAAATAGTTTACCAAGCCAGGGTGCAAGCTCGGAAGCACAAGTTTTGAGAACCACAGGAGGAATACCATCAGGACCATATGCTTTCTTAATGTTAAGCTCAGAGAAAGCAGAAATATTTTTAGAAGAAATCACAATTTTAGGCATAAATGAGTTGAAGGGGGTTGAAGGAGGAGAAATAGCTCCGGAATCGTCTAAGGTAGAATTAGAGGCAAAAGTTTGAGCGAAAAGTTCAGATTTAGTAGAAGGTAAAGTGGCAGTTGTGCCATTAGAAGAAACTAGAGGAGGGTAAGAGGAAGAAGCAAAGTTAGAGAGGAAAGGAACCAGAAAGATTATTGCTTTTACGACGGAGAAAAGTTTTTGGTATATCGAAGAATAGATTTTGCACGATTCCGGGGTGAAATATAAGTAGCGTTAGCTTCAAGACTTTGAAAACGACGGTAATCTCTGAAGGCAGCATCCCTGCGGCGGATTGCGCGAGAACAAGTAGAGTTAAACCAAGGTTTGTTAGGTTTAGTAGAAGAGAAAGAATATGGAATTTATGCCTCCATGCCAGAAAGAATCACACTCCAATGAACTCTTCCCACGAAAGCAATATTCATTCCCTGGGAAATCAGTGAAGTACAACCGCAAGTCAGACCAGTTAGCAGCACCGAAGTACCAGAAACGTCTCCTCGCTAAAGACGGGACCGTTCTTGCCGAAGACTTGAAGAGACAGAACAAGAAACAGAGATAAGAATTTGATCGGGTAATCTCAGAGGAGGAAAGAGTTTAGCAGTGTAAGGAGACGGATAAGAGGTTAAGAAAAGATCAAGTACGTTCGGTTCATCGCCAAGACGGTCTGAGATAAGGATAGGGAGTTGGATCAACTGCTCAAGGTTGTTTTGGATAGAAAAGTAGTAGGTGAATTTACCGGCTGGATCATGAGAACTAGATAAAA
>SEYY01019849.1:0-65992 GCA_009176605.1 Armadillidium nasatum
TCTTAACTTTAAATCTTTTGCTGATTTTCAGACCAGAACTACCCATCTTTATATATAATATATATATATATATATATAATATATATATATATATATATATATATATATATATATATATATATATATATATATATATATATATATATATATATATATATATTATATATAGCTAGTTTAGCTCTCTTAGTGAAAGGACGTGTCTGTCAGTGTTCTTATGCTAGTGTGTGTGTTTGTGTTTTTTTCTGTTTTATTTAGTTCTAAATGTGTGGTTTTGTTTTTAATTTTTTTTATAGTGCTCAGTGTTTTAATTCTTTTTTTAAGTGTTTTTTAATTAATTATATTTTTATTAACAGTGCAGCTCGACATATGCAAGATAAGTATGATTTTTAACCTAAGTAAAATTTTACCGTTTTAAAATTTAATATATATTTTCTCCGTACGTTTTAATAATTAAATTTCATAAACACAAATTTACTTTATAATCTGATTTAATAATTACAGGTTGAATATTTTTAATATTGATTTTAACATTTTTAATTGCTATTAATATTAATTATTTTAGTTTACTATATTGTGTGCTTGCGTAAGTGCGTGCGTGCGTGCGTGTTTAAGTGTAAGGTTACGAGCGTGATTGTGTGTGTTGTGTGTGTTTGTGTGTGTACGTTTACGGTTTTATTATTTATTTACTTATTTTTTTTTTTTTTTTTTTTTTTTTTTTTTTTTTTTTTTTTTTTTTTTTTTGAATGCCTAATTCGAGTGATCGTGGGGTTGGGCGTAGACGGGGGCTTTCTATTACCTTTGCTAACGTACGTGGCCTTCGATCTAATTTAGCGTCTGTTGAACACTACCTCACTACCTCTCTTCCTAACCTTTTGCTTCTGTCTGAGACCCAGTTGGACAGGGATTCTTTCTCTAGCAATCTTAATGTCTCTAACTACAACTTTTTTCACAATTTCCGTCTAAATGGTGGAGTCTGTGCCTATATTAACATTAACACTCCTGTGACACGTCTCGTAAATCTAGAATCTCCTAAATTTCGACGTCTTATGGCTTAAAATCTGTCTTCCTACTACTACAATTATCTTGTGTTTCTGCTACTGCTCCCTAATGGAACAGATTTTCCAGTTTTTTTTCAATACCTTACTACTACTCACGAGACTGTCACTTCTTCTCATCCAAATGCTGAAGTCCTCTATTTAGGGGATTTCAACGTACACCACACTGAATGGTTGGGCTCCTCTCATACTGATACAGGTGGGAGGGAGGCCCAATCATTCAGTATTCTTAATGATCTGGAGCAATTGATTAGTGAACCCACACACATTCCAGATCGTCCTAACCAATTCTTGAATACACTTGATTTATGCTTCACCACTACTCCTTCTAGTTATAAATACACCATTTTCCTCCTATTGGTAACTCTGACCATAATCTTATAGCTCTTAGTTATAATGCTTTCTCTCCAACAGCTCCACCATGCCCTAAACGTACTTTCTGGCACTTTAATCGGGCTAATTGGGGGGCAATGCGCCGCTTCTTTGCTAACTATCATTGGAGTGAATCTTGCTTTGTCTCGGGGGACGCTTCTGTCTCTGCTGAAAAGGTAGGGGCCGTAATCCTTGACGGGATGGGCAGATTCATTCCATCTTCAACTAAATCTTTTTCTCCTCAAAATCCATGGTTCGATGACGGCTGCTCTCTTGCCCTTCGCGAGAGAGACAGTGCTTATCGTGATTGGAAAAACTCTCCTTCTCCTATCACTCTTGCTAATTTTCATTCAGCTCGGAATCGTTGCAGGGATGTTCTTCGACGGGCTAAGCGTACTTTCATAAAAAGGAAGTGCGCTGACCTCCATGGCTCTCCTACTGATAAAAATTTCTGGCCTCTTGTCAAAAATATCTCTCTAACAACTTCTGTAAATCTGCCTTTCCTCCTCTTATTCGCTCTGATGGTTCTATAGCTAATACTCCTTCTGAAAAGGCTAATCTCTTCGGCCTCCTTTTTTCATCTAATTCTACCCTGCTAGATTCTGACATCCCTCCTCCTACTCCTTCTCCTCTCAGGTGTCCCATGCCTCTGCCTGTAATTACTCATGATCAGGTGCATGGGATCCTGAAATCTATGAACGTCAGGAAGGCCAGTGGCCCGGATGGCATTCCCCCTCGGGTTCTGAGGGAGTGTGCTTCCGAGTTAGCGCCTGTCCTCGTTCAGCTCTACTCTCTATGCCTTAATACTAATACTTTTCCTCAATGCTGGAAGCGTGCGTTGGTTCAACCGATCCCGAAAAAAGGTAGTCGCTCTGACCCTTCTAACTATCGACCTATAGCTCTCACCTGTGTTCTGTCTAAAATTTTTGAAACTCTTCTCAACTCTCATTTCCTGGATCATTTGGAGTCTCATTCTCTTCTTTCTGATCACCAGTATGGCTTTCGACGCTCGAGGTCAACTGGTGACATACTTTCCTATCTTACTGATCTATGGTCTTCTGCCCTTAGGGACTTCGGGGAGTCTTGTGTGGTGGCGCTTGACATATCCAAGGCTTTTGACCGGGTGTGACATGCGTCACTGCTCTCCAAGCTCCCCTCCTTTGGGTTTCCTCCTTCTCTTTGCTTACTATTGTCTAGTTTTCTCTCAGATCGTTCCATTTCGGCAGTTGTAGATGGAGCGACCTCTTCCTCCTTTTCTGTCAACTGTGGTGTTCCTCAGGGTTCTGTTTTATCTCCAACCTTATTCTTACTTTTCATTAACGATCTTCTCCACTGCACTTCTAACTCTGTTCACTCTTATGCTGATGACTCAACTCTGCCATTCTTCTACTCATTTCAAATCTGCTCCCTCTTTTGCTTCTAGAGTTGCTTCTCGTCTTCAACTTTCCAATTCTATTCTTGCCGATCTGGATGGGATTTCCCGGTGGGGTCATAGCAACCTTGTGAAATTCAACTCTTTAAAAACTCAACTTCTTCACATCTCCCTCTCAAAAACACCTCCTAACTTTCCTATCCTCTTCGATGGCTCTCCCGTCTCACCTGTAAATAACATTAACATTCTTGGTCTAAACATAAACAACAAAACTATCTTGGAAACCACATATCACAATGGTTGCTAAAGCGGCCTCTAAGAAGCTGGGAGTTCTGTTCAGATTGCGAGAATTTTTTCTTTCTGAACAGTTACTCCAAATATATAAGGGTCTTATTCGCCCTTGTATGGAGTACTGTTCTCACATTTGGGGGGGCTCCGGCTCCTCCTCTCTTCTATGGATAGGGTTGAGTCAAAAGCTAAAAGATTAATAAACTGTCCCCTACTTTCAAACTCTCTTGACCCTCTGTCTCTGCGACGTGACGTTGGCGCGCTATCTCTTTTCTACAGGTACTACAATGGCAGGTGCTCGAGGGAATTGGCCTCTCGCATTCCTCCACCATTGCGTCGTCCTCGTTGCACAAGGGTGCCCTGCTTTCGCACCAATTTTGTGTGGAAGTGGGAAACCCAGGCTAGCCCGTTGTGGTATCTTCTTTCCAGCCACCCTATTCTGTGATCCCCTTTTTTTCTCTGTTTTAACCTCATTCAAGGCTTCCCCTGAGGGCTGTTGGGGTTTTCTGTGAGTGGTTGCCCGTGTTGAAAAAAAAAAAAAAAAAAATATATATATATATATATATATATATATATATATATATATATATATATATATATAACAGTAGGAATACCTCCCTGAGAGTACTGGTCAAAAGAGTATTTGGTATGATGAGTTTGATGATTACTTTCATCATCACTGTGATGTTCTGTCATTTTCAGTTTCAGACTAACAAATTCTATATTATACTATGCAATACAAAATACTATACTAAACAAAGCTTATCTGATTATAGGTCTTCCCTATCTAAAACCACACTGGCAGTCATTTAAAATATTGAAATATTCAATTCAAATTTTGAATAACAATTCCAAAAATAATAAAACCTAGAAAGTTAACTGTATTAGGATATAATTCCCAAATTATCATTGATTCTCTTTTACATCTGTTCATGCATGTAAAATATTATTAATCTAAAAAATTTATGAATTTATTATTAATATTTTAGAGAGTAAGGTATAAGATATGTTACATCCTTAAAATCTGTCAATATATCCCATTTGGTCTTGCTGCTCTATTGTAATTTGTTGTCAAATTAAATTCATTGTCATCAGTCAATTAGAAGCGGTAAAAGATACTGTCTGAATTTAGAATTACCTTCAACCCTCCTTTTTTAAAAACATGGGATTAGTAGGAGTTAGGCTAACAATTTTCACCCTTATAAATTTTGTTGCTAAATCTAACTATGGTTTTATTCTTATGTTATTAACTTAATAAAAAGCCAAAACTTTATAAATTTAATAGAATTTGATAAATTTACTTGTAGCAGTAGTCAGTATTTAGCTGAAGTCAGATGAAGAGAATAACAGTTCAAAGCATTTGTTAACATAAAATTAATAATAAATAATTAGTGAATTGGTTAGTGTCAGTGAAGTCATTTTTTTTTAAAAAAAAAAATGTAAAAGTAATTTCTCTAAATAAAGAAAGCAAAATGAATTTTTTTATTGATATAAGTCTTATCTAATATTTCCATATATATATAATATATATATATATATATATATATATATATATATATATATATATATATATATATATATATATATATATATATATATATATATATATATATATATATATATATATATATATATATATATATTTGAAAGATAGAAGAGGAATTGAATGGAGGAGGTGTAATAAGTATGTGCTCTTGCACTGGATATCAGGTTGATGCTGGTGGGAAGCTATGCTCATAGTGTGATCATTTACCAGTTCTACATACAGAGTTGACTGTACTTAAGAAGCCTTCAAATATTATTGATTATCCCAGACAAGAAAATATTTCATAGGAGAAGATATTGAATGGTAAATTTTAACATTAACTTTTTAATTTTTTTCATGTTAAAAATAATTTTCATTGTATTTACAAAATTTTGTATAAATTTTTAAATTTTGTTTTAAGTTAATTATTAACTTAATATGCAACAAATTTTTGTAGTAAACTTTCCTCATTTCTTTATTCCAACCTTATAGCAATCCCAAATTTTTCTATGTAAATTTTGTTTATTTTTATTTTTTTAAATTCCACTTCATACACTACTAAATTTACTTCTCTTTCATACATTTTAAAAACTTTTTCAAGTGAACAAATATATACATTTCTTCTCCAGCTTTAACAGTTTTAAATATATATATATATATATATATATATATATATATATATATATATATATATATATATATATATATATATATATATATATATATATATATATATATATATATATATATATATATATATATATATATATATATATATATATACACACACACACACACACACAACCTTTCCCACAATTGTGGGGTGGTGTCTACCATAAGTCACAATCATTCTTAATACTCATAAACTTGCCACTCTATTTCACTCACTTCTTTTCTCAATCAACCGCACACCCTCATCACAGCTCAACCCTATGTCCCTCAATAGCTCCTTGACTGTTGTGCTCATACAACCTTACAACCTTTCAGTCTCCCTTAAATCATTTTTGAAACTAACACCTTTTTTACCAATTTCTCTCCATTCATCCTACAAGCATTTCTAAACCACCTTAGCATGCTCTGCTCAGCTCTCTCAACCAAACTCCAACTACATATCTCCCATATTATAACATTCCTGACCCCTCACCTTTCTACTTAAACCACACACCCCTCTCAGACACTTCACTTCCTTAACATTTTTTTCTTTTCTTCGCATTCAAGCTTCAAACTTCTCTATACCATACATAACTACCGGTACACAGCAACCCTCGAACATTTTCAACTTTACCCATCTGGACAACCTTCCCCTGTTCCAAATATCCCTCAAACCCCCTAGCACTTTCTCCCCTTCTCTTATTCTATGCCCTACTTCATCGTCCACACTACCCTCTCCTCTCAAAAAATTCACTCCCAGGTATTTAAATGAGTTGAACCACTCCAATATCTCCTTCCGTACTTTAATCTGCAATTCACCACCCCACCTATTCCCCTTCCCCTCCCCTCCCATTTTTGATCCATAATATTTTACTCTTGCCCGCATTCACTCTTAAGCCCAACTCGACACAACCCTTTACAAATTCCTTCACCAAAACCTTCAGATCCTCTTGGATAAATTGCTGGAAGATAAGGATATAAGATTAAACTATGCCTCGGAAACTATTCCAGAATATTTGCTTCATTCAAAGCAGTAAGTTTATTAAAGTCGCATTATTTTTTCATATAATGCTACTGTAGATTGGTAATAACTTTATTAATTGACCTTTATCAAAATCTTACCCAAATATTCATTTCTCTTTAAACAAATATGGTATTATCATTATTATTTTATAGAAATTCATAATACTCTTAATACATGAAGCTATAAAAACCTACGTACCATTAAGAAAACTGAAGACAAATATTACATACTTCAGTTATGAATACGGTCTTCATAATTTTTTTTGGAAATAATAAATGTTCTTTCACTCTTATTTGTTGAGATCTTAATTGTATGAACAGATCAACTGTGTGAGTCTTAACCATAACAACTTAAGTAAATGTTTCATTATTGCGTTTTTTAAGTGATCAAAGATCATATATCTTTTACATGTCCTGTTTAAAATCCTTGAATTTTAATTAGTTTTCATTTCCTTGATAATTGAAATTTCATATGCTACCTTTCGATCTTCACTATTTTTTTTTTTTTGCCCTTGAGAACTATGAGGAAAAAGCGGCTTGCAACTCTGCCCTTTAATTTCTCTTCATACTCATTTTCAAACTCTATTTTTTACACCTGTAATGCCTCTTCATTTCAAATTTACGACTTTATTTTTGTTGTTCATTACTTGATTTTTGGGTGGGAGAGTTTAACTGTGTGTGTTCTCTAATATTCTTTAAAAAACTTTACTTCTACAAATCTCCTCTTGGAAAGCATTTGACCATCTTATTTATTCAATAGTTTCGTCAACTCTTTGAACAATATAAATATCCTTGATTTTGTAAAAATTATCTTTGAAACCCTCATATCACAATGGGTTTTAAATCTTCTCATGTTAGTAGACGATTCTATTCAGGATATATATATATATTTTTTTTTTTTTTTTTTTTTTTTTCAGATAACTTATCAGATTCGGTTAACAGTTAACTTCTACATTTGACGATATGCGGTGTACCTTATTACGTCTATTGGAAAAAGTTAAAAATTTAGAGCTTAAGAACAGCTTAGATGTAATAAAATTTTTGAACATTACATCTCACAATGCGGATGGAAGTGGAAATTTATTAGAAGAAGGTATTCCGGAAGTTATTCCAAAAAAGAGACTGTCCATGCTTCTATTTTACTGGTTTAGATTTGGATTGGAAGATATTGAATAATTGAGGTGTAAAAAATGAAAGTTACAACCAGGGTTGTGGAGCTAGTAGTTTTATGGTAGAGATGCATTCGTTTTATATTCATTGAGCTTGAATCTCACCATTAATTAAAAAAGAAGCCATTAAAGGCAGTGTTATTGTGTCAAAGTTTTGGATAATTTAAGTTTAAACTTATGGTTGAGACCTGAGCAAAGAGCAGTTTAATTATATTATTTATTTATTTATTTTTTTTTTTTTGCCAGTTTTGTAATTAGGCATTAAAATAAAAGTGCTGGAACAGCAAAAAATTATTTCTGCTGGCACGTTTGTGGGTTTTATGAAATTACCTTTTAATTGCTACATATATGTATAGTAGAATTTATTTTTATAAACAATAGTATATGGTTTCATTTTTTATGTGCATATTATATAGTATTAAAATTTTTTGTGTAAATAATATAAAAATATACACTAGTATAAGCAGTATTATATGTATATTTTCATTTTTTGGCTTATATTGATATTTTTGTTACACTACAGCGCGTTTTTGTTGCAGTAACTTTTATTTTCGAAGTGTTAAAATACTCATGGCTTTAAAAAAAACAACAAATATATATATATATATATATATATATATATATATATATATATATATATATATATATATATATATATATATATATATATATATATATATATATATATATATATATATATATATATATATATATATATATATATATATATATATATATATATATATATATATATATATATATATATATATATATATATATATATATATATATATATATATATATATATATATATATATATATATATATATATATATATATATATATATATATATATATGTATATATATATATATCGATTATATTAAAATGTTTTATTGCAATACTTAAATATTAGTAAAATTATGAAATATATGATTGTTTATTATGGCCCTTTGATTAAATATATATATATATATATATATATATATATATATATATATATATATATATATATATATATATATATATATATATATATATATATATATATATATATATATATATATATATATATATATATATATTGACCGAACAATCTAATGAAAGGATTGTTCGTTCAAAATTGACGTATCAAACAACTGTCAAAATTTTGAACGCAAAATTCTACTGGTTTTTGCGTTCAAAAACTTTGTACTTTCATTGTGTGTTCATTTTTTGAAAGAAAAAACCAGTAGTTTGGTGCGTTCATTTTGATGGCACATTGACCATTTATTTTTTAGAGTGTAATCAATATTGTATTTAAATTAATTTATTCTGTTAAAACCAACTATTAAACATTTGTAATTTTTCTGTTAGTTAACTAGTGCTTGTTCTATTCAGTTATAATTTTCGTATTTTGGACTAATTTGGTTATTTTATCATACTTATTGTTTGACTATTGTATTATATATATATATATATATATATATATATATATATATATATATATATATATATATATATATATATATATATATATATATATATATATATATATATATATATATATATATATATATATCTATATTATATAGTTCACAGGCAAATACACTTTGCTAGCAAATATTAATTTGCTCATTTGCTCCCCTTAAAGGAAAATTGTTTTGAGCGAAATTTTCGCAAATTAAGTTGAAAGCGAGCAATATTTGGCCGTTTATTATCAACACGACTACTAATTTACATTCAATTAATTATTCTTCAAAAATATTCACTTAGAAGCCTATAATAATAATAATAATAATAATAATAATAATAATAATAATAATAATAATAATAATAATAATAATAATAATAATAATAATAATAATAATAATAATAATAATAATAATAATAATAATAATAATAATAATAATAATAATAATAAAAATGATAATAATATTAATGATAATAATTATTATTAAAATAATAAATAAATGCAAAAATAATAATATTAAATATAATAATACTTGTAATAAAAATAATTTCAATAATAATAATAATAATAATAATAATAATGTTACCCGGGTTTTAGAGGATGAGCTTCAGGTTGCAATGCTTCAATTTTTTGAAGAGAAACTATTGGCGTTTTAATTATAAGAAGTTCGCAATTAATCATACAATTTACATATACGTCTTCCTTTCTTATTATCAAGATTTAGATGACGGAACACAACGCTACCATTTTTTTTTTTTTTCTTACCAACACAGTTTATATATATATATATATATATATATATATATATATATATATATATATATATATATATATATATATATATATATATATATATATATATATATATATATATATATATATATATATATATATATATATATATATATATATATATATATATATATCTTGCGTGTGTTTTGGTGTGTCCTGTGAGCATCATTTATTTACTTAAAAAGAACTTATTAATTAGTTTGAAACAGAACAATTCATATTATTAAAATTGAAATTAAAGCCTAGATCTTGTGTTTGTATTAATTTGAGTCTCGTTTGAGCCTTGAAGAACATTTTCTCCTTTGAAGAGAAGAACTCTTCTACTGCAAATAAGGAAATAGGAAATGAACAAATAAACGTATTAAGCAACAAGTTAAAGAAGAAGGAAAAATAAAATAAAGAATAGGAAAAAAAAGTAAATTTGGGAAAGAAATTTAAAAACTAAAAGGGAGAAAATAAAAATTATACATTTGAAGTGATGAATAAACAAATAAAAAATGAGCAAAATGTGTTAATAAATTGAAATTAATAAAATTAGATTTTAAAGAAATTATACATTGAAATAAAACACATGAGAATATGCATAGAAATGAGTTTAAATTGGCATTTTTTGAAAATAATTTTTATTGTTATATGAGAAAGAGAGAGAGAAAGAAAGAAAGAGAGAGGGATAAAAAGAGAGAGAATTAAAAAGGGACAGAGATAAAGAAAGAGAAAGAGAGAAGCAAGAGAGAATGATAGAAATGAATGAGAACAGGAATCAAATACAAACTGTGATTTTAGCTATTCAACAAATTCTTGATATAAATATCAATAAAGCATGATTTGTGAGAAGAGACCTTATATAACACTGATAAGTATTTAATCTAGAAAATAAAAATAAAAAAAAAAAAAAATTTCAATATTTGAATTTTAATTTACTATATTTTTTTTTTTTTTTTTTTTTTTTTTTTTTTTTTTTTTTTTTTTTTTTTTTTTTTTTTTTTTTTAATATATATATATATATTATATATATATATATATATATATATATATATATATATATATATATATATATATATATATATATATATATATATATATAAAATATGAGTTTTAAGGTCCATAGAGTATTGAGTTTAGCACTTATATTTCCAAGGTGTTTTAGTTAAATACTTATTTACACGTTTTCACCAACACACACATGTCCCCACACATTTATTATATATATATATATATATATATATATATATATATATATATATATATATATATATATATATATATATATATATATATATATATATATATATATATATATATATATATATATATATATATATATATATATATATATATATATATATATATATATATATTATATATATATATATATATATATATATATATATATATATATATATATATATATATATATATATATATATATATATATATATATATATATATATATATATATATATATATATATATATATATATATATATATATATATATATATATATATATATATATATATATATATATATATATATATATATATATATATATATATATATATATATATATATAATATAGTTCTATGGTCCGTAGAGTATTGAATTGTGCATTTACATTCCAAAGTGTTTTAGTTAAATACTTCTTTACACGTTTTCACCAAAACACAAATACACACACACACACACATACATATATATATATATATATATATATATATATATATATATATATATATAATATATATATATATATATATATATATATATATATTTATATATATATATATATATATATATATATATATATATATATATATATATATATATATATATATATATATATAATATATATATATATATATATATATATATATATATATATATGAAACGTCTTTAGGAAAGTGTGGGGAGTTCACACAACGAGTAATAGTCCAAAATGAAATTTAAAATTAAAAGCACAAATGCCTCTCTATTAATTAAATTTAAAATGTATAACTCAAAGGATATAGAAAACAGGAAGAAAAAAGTACCTTTTATTTTACTAGTGGAACATTCGAATGAACAATAATAACGGTGGTTTATTAAGGGTTCAGGGAGCTCTATGAAGGAAAAAAAGAATGTGTGGGTAGACGATTCATAAGAACTCTCCTTAGAGGAGGAAATAATAAATTAAATGTTTAGTACATCAGCCTTCGTTTTAGTAGTGATTATTTAATGAAAGCCTTGCAATAGTTGAGCTGTTTGAGAGACAATGAAAAATCTAATGAATGTTCGAGGTGGTGTAATGAAAAACCTTAAACACTACTTTTTTTAATCAATTTGTGTGGAACCAACTCAAATATCATATAATAGAACGAAATTTCGAAGGCTACTTTAAATATCTTTTGCGTTTCTCACTAAAGAATTAGAAGTTTGATTTGTAAAAAACAATTATTCTTTAATTAAAGAAAGAGGAAGGAAAGGCAAAATAAAGGAACGTTAAAAATAGTCGAAAGAAATAACTAGTCAGATTCTTGCTCTTAGTCAATAGATAATATATTTAGGTATAAGCTGACCATGTTGAAAATAGCAAAAGAATTTTGACTTCGAAGTTGATTAAAAAGTAAGTGTTGTTACAATAACTCACAATATACTCGTTATATATATATATATATATATATATATATAATATATATATATATATATATATATAATATATATATATATATATATATATATATAATATATATATATATATATAATGCTCGTAGATGATGCCATAAATCTCGATAGAAGCCGATATGGTATGAACTGAATACTAAATATTAATTTGTTTGTTGCCTTTTTCTTCTTACGTTTTTAGCAACGTTTTGAGGCTATTTTTCTCTTTTCCTTTTATGTATCTTGGAATAAATTTGAACATTACTTTATTTAATTTGAGCAATTATTTTACATATATATATATATATAATATATATATATATATATATATATAATATATATATATATATATATATATATATATATATATATATATATATATATATATATATATATATATATATATATTATATATATATATATATATATCTTCCGGTGGAAAAGGTCCTAGTCTTACCAATTACTAGTCATTAGAGGCCGACAGTGTCCAGACTTACGGCGCTTGAAAGAGTGCATGCCAGAGGAAATTGGGAAAACAGATATATACATGTAGAGTATATGTCAGATTGAGCATAGCGGTTAAGTCTGGAGTCAGAGTTGGACTGAAAAAGGATCTGACAGTACAGAATGGCGTGTCTCACGAGCTCTTCTCAATGAAGGAGGTATGCGTCGAGAGAGTTCAATTGAGATAGCGATAGTATAAAGAGACTGAGGCAACAATTCGACCGGCAGAAAGAGTTCGGAGAGAGTTAGTAAGAGAAGAAGAGTTAATGAGACAGAAAACCCTAGTCTCCACCTTCCCTAGTAGCGCTGTATGTGCGGAACCAACCCAGAAATGTGAAGGATACTCCGTTACAAGTGCAACAACACCCCTATAGAGAGCAATGAACTGGAGCGACTTGAAGAAATTACGAAGGCGCCTCAGAATACCCAACCTCTTTAAAGCTTGCTTTGAAAGAGAAGTAATGAGATTTTTCCAAGAAAGATTACGAGAAAAAGAAACACCGAGAATATTAAAAACAGATGAAGGTTTGAGTTTTGCGTTTCGGAAGAAGATTTCATAGTTGTGTGGAAGTTTTATCGAGTAGAGAGATGGAGGAACTGAGTTTTTGAGGCATTGAAAATAACAATGTTTTCTCTGCCCCAATTTGAAATACGTGAAAGATCAAAGGTTAGTTATTTCAAGGCTACCCTCCTGGAGTCAATTAACTGCTGTTGTGAGGTATATCTTCAAATTGAAGAGCAATGTAGGGTGGAGTCATCGGCATAGGAGTGTATAGGAGACGAATAGTAGAGAGAAGATCATTGATGAAAATTGGGGAAAAAAGTTTGGGATAGGACAGGTCCTTGAGGAACACCACAATTTATAAATTTATAGGAAGAACGATGGCTATCTACAACAGCTGCTATAGAACAACCAAAAAGGGAATCAGAGGAAAAATATCAGAGAGAAGGATATATGCCCAAAGAGGGAAGTTTAGAAATTAAAGCTTTGTGTCGGACTCTATCAAAAGCTTTCAAGAAGTCCAGGGCGAGATCATAAGATTCACCGAATATATAAGAGACGAGGTCCAAGTGTCAGAAAGAATTGAAAGAAAACGGCTTTGCACTTGATGGTGGCAACATGTAAGAAAAAAAAGTAGAGCTTATTTAACGAAAGCCATACTGGCGATCAGAGATAAGATTAGAAGAATTGAAATGTTTTCAAATCATCCTGCTAAGAATAGATTCGAAAACTTTAAAAAGAACGGAGGTTAAAGAAATAGGACAATAGTTAGAGGGTTGTGAGGGATCTCCCTTCGTCTGAATGAGAACACGCTTCCAGCTAAAAGAGAAAACAGAAGAAGAAAGACAGAGACGAAATTTTTTACCAGGGTGAAAGTTCGGAAGCACAAGTTTTGAGAACCACAGGAGGAATACCATCAGGACCGTACGCCTTCTTAGTGTTAAGCTCAGAGAAAGCAGAAATGACGTCTTTAGAAGAAATTCTAATTTTAGGGATAAATGAGTTGGAGGCGGTTGAAGTAGTTGGAATAGCTCTGGAGTCGTCTATGGTTGAATTAGAGGGAAAATTTTGATCGAAGCGTTCAGCTTTAGAAGTAAGCAAAACAGCAGTTGTGCCGTCGGAACATACTAGACGGTGAAAAGAGGAAGAAAAAAGTTAGAGTTTATATTTTTCATGATATACCAAAAAGAGCGTGTGGAAGAGGAACCAGAAAGATTATTGCATATATATATATATATATATATATATATATATATATTATATATATATATATATATATATATATATATATATATATATAATTTTTTATAACTGCTATCGAGGATTCGAACCTGGGCCCAAAAGATGGAAGTTCATAGTGCTAACCGCTACACCACCGATGGTTCAAAAGAAAATCATCCAGAACTTCTACTGACGTATCGCCTAGTGAGAAAGCTCACGAAGATCTCCCCAACCACAACTTGGGCGTAGGGTTATCTTTGGCCAGGCTCTATTCTCGTACATACCGCAGTACAATTGTTATTATTTTAATTGCCACTATTATAAACCGTGGAATCATTTTGTATAAGTTGTGGTCGGGAAGATCTTTGAGAGCTTTCTCACTAGGCGATACGTCAGTAGAAGTTCTGGATGATTTCCTTTTGAACCATCAGTGGTGTAGCGGTTAGCACTATGGACTTCCATCTTTTGGGCCCAGGTTCGAATCCTCGATAGCAGTTATAAAAATTATACAAAATTATTCCACGGTTTATAATAGTGGCAATTAAAAATAATATATATATATATATATATATATATATATATATATATATATATATATATATATATATAATATATATATATATATATATATATATATATATATATATATCACTGAATAAGAAGTTCAGATTCATCAATTTTCCTTTTCCTAACGTTTCGGTTTTCCGTATTCTCTTTTTCAAGGTTATAAAAAAAATAAAAGAATTTCTTGAAATGTTAAAACATTGAAACTTGACAAAGTTAATTAAATAATAAATTAATAGAGATTAGTTTATCGAGTACCTTTGTATTTCTGGTTCCTCAAAGCTCTAAAATACTATTTTCACAAATCTATTCAGATGAAAATAGTTTTTGTCATCCATAAAAACAAAAGAGTTTATGCCAAGATATTAAAATTAGCAGAACGCAAAGCGAATTTACTTTCAAGACTTGTACGCAGTTTAAAGAATAGCAAAAGGATGATTTTTTAAAATATAATTAAAAAAAATGATAAAGGGAGTGTAATACAGACTTTACCAGTATAAATACTCGTAAGATTGAGCAAAGTGGTTAAGTCTGAGATGAAAGAATTATACAGTAAGACATATCGTACGAACACCTCAAAAGGGGAGGAATGCGAAAAGGAAAGTTCATAAGATCAGTGACCACTGTAATAGCGATGGTGCAGAAGGAAGGACGAAACAATTCTATGGGCAGAAAGAGATTGGAGAGAACTAGTGAGACGGTTAGAGTTAGTTGATAAGATGAAAAGCACTAGACTCTACCTTTTCTTGAAGATATGTATGAGTGAAACAGCCACGGATGTGTGAGGCGTACTCCATACAGGAGCGAACAACACCCTTATAAAGAGCAGGCAACTGAAGGGGTGAAAAAAATTTACTAAAGCGCCTCAGAACTTCCAACCTCTTAGAAGATTGCTTAAAAAGAGAAATAATGTGATCTTTCCACGAAAGATCACGAGAAAAAGAAACACCTAAAATATTAATTAAGGACAGATGAAGGTTTTGAGTTGTGTATTTTCGAAGAAGATATGATAGTTGTGTGGAAGACTGTGTATATATATATATATATATATATATATATATATATATATATATATATATATATATATATATATATATATATATATATATATATATATATATATATATATATATATATATATATATATACGAGTGTGAATGATGAAGTATGGCAAAGAATAAGAGAAGGAGAGAAAGTGATAGGGGGTTTGTGTTGTGCATTTTCGAAGATATATATATATATATATATATATATATATATATATATATATATATATATATATATATATATATATATATATTATTGGGTTTGTAGATGGTTAAACGCCAAAAAGCTTAGGAGCAGCAGCTTTGCAATTCCCAATAAAGCAAGTACGAATTTAAACCTTTGCTCGAATCTCACTTTCTAGCATTTAAATATTTAAAGTTTAAATATTTATTCGAATATCAGCTCAAGCTCTAGAGAAAAATAACTTTAGAAGAAAACGTACCTTAATTTTGATGTAACAAGTTCGTAATATTTCTCTTGAAGAAGTATTTGACTTCTCCTATCCAAAGTCGAAAATTATTGATTTCCTTCTCCAGAAGTTCGAGCTGGTAAGTTTTAGTAAGGCAAAAATCCAGACACAGAGCCGCTCAGTTATTAACCTTATACCAAAATTTACTCGGGTAAAATTGTTTATCGATAGGCGTTATATTTAACAAAGCGAAACTGTAATTTCAACTTTCACCATTAATAGTTCGACACAAAATACAAAACTCTCTAAAGGCTATGATTCTCTTTAAATCGAAAATCTTGAATTTAACAAATTTTAGAAATTTAACACTAAAGAATTTGTATGTAAAAGTTAAAATGATGCAAAATGATGGTACGAAATTTTTTTTAAGAAAACTAAAAATTAAACAGAGCAAATTAGAACACGACTTTTCTAAACAAAAGCAAAAGGTCAATCTTAGAGAAATTTTTTTACGCACTTTTCAAAAAAGATTTTTGTAACGATGTTTTTCAAAGGTGAATTCTTTTAAGTCATCATTCTCCAAAACCCAAAAGCTGATAAACGTTAAATAGATTAAATGACTATAATCAATTACAATAATTAAAGAAATTAGATAATTAATATGACAAATAAATTAATCATAATTAATAATTCTAATATATATATATATATATATATATATATATATATATATATATATATATATATATATATATATATATATATATATATATATATATATATATATATATATATATATAGTGTGAATGATGAAGTAGGGTATTTAATAAGAGAAGGGGATAAAGTGGTATGAATCTTGAGGGATATTCCTAACAGAGTAAGGGTGTTCAGAGAGATGAAGTTTAAAATATTTATTCGAGGGTTACTGTGTGCCGGTAGTTATTTACTATATGGTAGCGAGGTTTGTAGGCTGAATGTGAGGAAAAGGAAAATGTTGAAGTTTTCGAAATGAAGGGTCTGAGAGTGGTGTGTGGTATAAATGGAAGAGTGAGAGTCTGCAATGTTTGAATAAGGGAGATGTATAGCTGGAGAAGGAGTTTGGTTGGGAGATCTGAACAGAACATGCTGAGGTGATTTGAACAAGTTCGTAGGATGAATAAGGAGAGATTGGCAAATAGATGTTCATTAGATGGGTACGAGAGGTACGAGGAAACTGAAAGAAGGTTGGATGAGAGTGGTCAAGCAGTTATTGAGAAACAGAGGATTGAACTGATTGGAAGGTGTGAGGTTGACGGAAGATAGAAGTGAGTGGAAAAGAATGGCAAGTTTATGGGTATTAGGATTGATTGTGGCTTACGGTAGAAACCACCTAACGATTTTGGGAAAGGTTGTATATATATATATATATATATATATATATATATATATATATATATATATATATATATATATATATATATATATATATATATATATATATATATATATATATATATATATATATATATATATATATATATATATATATATATATATATATATGAAGAGAACAATAGCGCTCACGCAAATATGCGACTTAATTAAGTATCCTGTTTCACTATTAGAAATTAAGAAGAAAAAAAATCCGGAATGAACTGAATAATTTAAAAAGAAAAAGAAAATATTTTAATATTTAAAAATAAGTTTGCAAAAAAGTTTTCTTACAAACAAACTCGAATTCGTTTTAAATTATTTAAAAAAAAAAAAAATATTTAAGCAAAACAAACAAATTTTAAAATATAGAAGCAAAATTTTTATTTGTATTATTTTCTCGTTGCGTATTTATGAGCTCTAATATCATTGTGTAAGTTTGAGCATGTGTGTGTATATGAATAAGAGAGAGATAGAGAGAGTGAGATAGGTTAGATTGATAGAGAGAGAGTGAGTGAGAGAGAGAGAGAGAGAGAGAGAGAGAGAGAGAGAGAGAGAGAGAGAGAGAGAGAGAGTTTGTCCTCGTCGTTTGTTTTAAATAAATATTTTTAATTATTTGCTTAAATTGCATGAAAAAAAAATTCTTGTAAAGTTGATACTAAAATTTTAATTTCGATTGCTAAGTACCGAATACTATTTATAACAGACAAGCAAAGAAACAAACACATACACACACGCACACACACACACACACACACACACATATATATATATATATATATATATATATATATATATATATATATATATATATATATATATATATATATATATATATATATATATATATATATATATATATATATATATATATATATATATATATATATATATATATATATATATATATATATATATATATATATATATATATATATATATATATATATATATATATATATATATATATATATATATATATATATATATATATATATGATGTGGAATTAATGATCGAAAATATGTGGTACGTGTTATGTTTATTCTCTGAAACTCTCTATCGTCATCTGTTTTCCTCTCTGAAAGGCCTCTTTGTGCTCCCTCCTAAGAGATTTGAGTTAGGTCAGGGCTTGGCTGAGTTGTCTTTATCTTTTATTCTGTTTTTATGTCCATTCATTGCCCGTTACTGGTGGTAAAATTCTAAAAAAAGGTAAAAAATAGTCTGATAGATGATCGTTTCTTTGCTTTCAACAAACAGCTCAGTTTACTATATGTCTGGAGAACCAAAACAAAGCCTACGATCGGGAATGCCTGCATCCGACAGTCGAACATTGGGACAGTTGCGTTATGATATCGTGGTATTCATCTGTTCCTATAATAACCATCAGTGACCTGATTACTGCGAAAGAATTTCTCGACAATCTTAAATAAAGAAGTTATTACTCTGATCAGCATATTCCGAAGAAACTCTCACATATTGAGGATGATAATGCACCCTTGCATAGTGTCGAAATAATTAAGCCTTGGTATGAGCACCGATATATTATCAAGCACCTATCATGGCTAACACTATCACCAGATCTCAACGTAATTCAATGGTTATGGAGATTTATTTGGAGCAAAGAAGGAGATGCAGATTTCCACTTCCATGCAGAAACGTTGAAGCAATTGTGGGATGTTTTGACTGAGAATTTTTTTTATTTCTCCTCCGATGGGCAAAGGCCAAAGGATAGATTTTGCACGATTCTGGGAAATATAAGTTGCGTGAGTTCTTGAGTTTGAAGACGATAGTAATCTTTGAAGGCAACATCCCTGCTGCGGATAGCGCGAGAAGGATAGAAGTGTTACGAAGGATAGATTTTGCACGATTCTGGGAAATGTAAGTTGTGTGAGTTTTTATAGTTTGAAGACGATAGTAATTCCTAAAGGCAACATCCCTGCGGCGGATAGCGCAAGAACAAGCAGAGTTAAACCAAGGTTTGTTTGGTTTAGTAGAAGGGAAAGAAAATGGAAGGAATGTACGCTTTCATGCCAAAAAGAATCACCTCGGTAATGCGTTCCGCAGATTCCTAGGGACAATTCCCAGTAAATCATTCCACAGGAAATCAAAGAAGTACGACCGCAAGTCCGACCAGCTTGCCGCACCGAAATACCACAAACGTTTCCTTTCAATAAAGGGGTGTCTATCCTGCCGAAGACCTGAAGGGATAGAAGATGATACAGAGATAAGAAAGTGATCGGATGAACTTAGAAGAGGAAAGAGTTTAGCAGTATAAGGAGAAGGATTAAAAATTAGAAAAGGTCTAGAATGTTGGGTTCATCTCAAAGACGATCAGGGATACGAGTAGGGAACCACACCAACTGCTCAAGGTCATTGAGCAAAGAGGGAGATGCAGATTTCCACTTCCATACAAGAA
The DNA here is from genome assembly GCA_009176605.1 of Armadillidium nasatum. Classification (NCBI taxonomy): domain Eukaryota; kingdom Metazoa; phylum Arthropoda; class Malacostraca; order Isopoda; family Armadillidiidae; genus Armadillidium; species Armadillidium nasatum. The sequence goes on from SEYY01019849.1 coordinate 20,413, forward strand.
CGTTAAAGCAATTGTGGTATGTTTTGGCTGAAAAATTGGAAAACATACCGTTGGAAACTATTCAAACACTCGGCTTAGCTATTCCGAGCTAAATTGCAGTTTTAAATGCAAATGGCGACCCAAAACCTTAGTAATAAGTAAATTTTGTGTAGGTGTCTGGTGAGCATATTATGTTTATCTCTCTCTCTCCATATATATATATATATATATTATATATATATATATATATATATATATATATATATATATATATATATATATATATATATATAATATATATATATGGACTGACTCCTGTTGAAAAATGAGGGAAAACTGGAGTTTGACTGCCGGGTTTTAAAATGGCAAATTATTCTTAAGGGAACAGTCCAATTTCAAATGTTTTTTATTTTTAGTCGATTGTCCTAATTTTTAGTGTATATAGCTTTTTTTTCCAAGAAAAAGTCAATTTCTAGCGTTTTCCTGAGTCAATAATTGTTAAATTTTTTTTTGGTAAATTTGACCCTTTCTAAAATGAATGGTGGGTCCAAATTACTATTTGAAATGACCTGCAATTTGAACTATATATTTATCATTCTATGGGCTATAAAAGCTTCTAACAGACTTTTGTTTTCAGAGTTATAGGAAAAATGTTATAAGCCCAAAACTGACAAACTATCGAAAAGAAAACTTTTGGAAGAAAAATCAACCTTTTCGGACAAAAAAAATAAAAAATAAAAAAATAAAATAAAACTACATCTATACAATTTTTGAATTTTAGTGAGTATATAGAGGATGGATGAGTCTGCAAATTCCATTTTATACTTTATTCGATGCTATTCGTTGGTTTCGAAATATATCCTCTCACGAAGGTCCATTTTTGACCAAATTTTAAAAATTCCCAAAGTTTGAGAGGCTAAATCTCGCTTCAAACAAATAGAATTTTATAATGCACAAAATAAAAGTTGAAGCCCTGTCCCTCCTCTAAACAATATCCAAAATTTAAAAATTTGTATATAGCGTTTATTTCTAAATAATTATTTTCTCCGAAAGGGTATGATTTTTCAAATTTTTTTTTCAAGTGCTCATAACTTTTTTTCTAGACGTGATATCAAAAATATGTTCCCACTAAAGCAAGAAATTGGGGCTAAGATTATTCAGTTAAATTATCAGCTCATGTGGACCAGTGGTTTGACCCCGCCATTCATATTTTTTCAACTTTGGGTCCAAATAACTTTCAAACCATAGACTAGAACAGAAAACGCTCGAAATCAACTTAGAACTTCGGGAAAAAATGCATATACCCTGAAAATTTCAAGCTCAATCAGTCAAATAATAATAATTAAAAATTTCAAACAATATATAAGAAAATTAAAATTATTTTCCTGTTTTATTTCAATATTTCTTTTTCTTTTTTGTTTCTTTGACCACTCCTCTTCTGCTAGAGAATGTTCATCTTTGTGTTTTGATTTTAGATGCCCCCATAAAGATTTGGTTGAAATTTTTTTACTTGGGACACCCGGAGTTACTCTTCTAATTTCCTGACTGGAGATGTTACATTTAGCTATTTCGAGCCTATCCTGAAACATTGTAAAGTACTCTCATGGTGCTGAAGCTGATCTTTTAGCCATATTGATTGAAAGTATAAGCAAAATAATAATTTTGAAATAATGTAGCTAAATGATACAAGTTTGATGCATAGCAATAAAATAACAATGATATGTATAAATACAGGTTTTATTGATAATTTTATATTTTCCATTTTTTCAAGCTTTACCTTAGGGTCTTACCTAGGTAAACCTATTAAATCACTATTGTGAATCAGAAAAAAATCAAAAAATTTTTGTACTCTTTTTAAACTAGTATAGTACAAAATCTGTAATTTTCTGAAATTTTTTCTGAGAAAATGCATATAATCATTAATTTAAGAGAATATTAGCTATCCATCCCCGGTTGGTCCTATATATATATATATATATATATATATATATATATATATATATATATATATATATATATATATATATATATATATATATATATATATATATATATATATATATATATGTATGACATACTAACAAAGACTAACAAAAAGGCATAAAAAGCAAGATATAAAGAAAGATAGAGAGAATGTGGGAAAGAGGTTGAAAGAGAGAGAGAGAGAGAGGGAGGGAGAGAGAGAATTTTGAAAAAGGAGTTTGTATTTTGAGCTTTTCCCATTCAGGAGAGATCCATGGAGACGTTAACACGTACTTTGGTTTGTTTCCCTCATTTGTGTCAGACAAAACTGAACACGATCTCCTTTGCTTCAAAGGAGCTCTTTATTTTAAGTTAGATTATATAAAAATTAGTGTATTAATGATAATTGTGTAGTAATTGTGTTGGTGTTAATTAATTGTGTTGTGCTAAATAGTATATGTGTATTGTGTAGTGTAAATTAAGTGCTAAGTTATATTGTAATCACTTTTGTGCAAGTATATTTCACTGTCTTAATTATAAAAATATTAGCTATTTCTCCTTCTATCAAATTTCGCTTATGCTTATAAGGGTAAGTACCATCAATTAATATATATATATATATATATATATATATATATATATATATATATATATATATATATATATATATATATATATATATATATATATATATATATATATATATATATATATGTATTATAGTGTATTTTGGTGATTATCTGAAAATGAAATTTATCTTTTAAATTTATAAATAGTAATATGAAATTTTTAACTCAGAACAAAATTCAAAAAGGAATTGTGGTTTCTGTTTTAAAAGCCCCTAAAAATTTTTATAATAATATAATATAATAATAATAATAATAATAATAATAAAATAATAATAATATAATAGTTAATAATAATAGTAATAATAATAGTTATAATAATAATAATAATAATATAATAATAATAATAATAATAATAATAATAATAATAATCATAATAATAATTATAATAATAATAATAATAATAATAATTATAATAATAATAATAATAATAATAATAATAAAGAAAATTTTTTTATGCTGATTCAAATTATAATTATTTTAATGGTTATAATTTAAAATAAGTTAAATTGGAAAGCAAAAAATAAGTTTTTGAATGTTGAGAAAAGCCTCTGAACATATATATATATATATATATATATATATATATATATATATATATATATATATATATATATATATATATATATATATATATATATATATATATATATATATATATATATATATATATATATATATATATATATATATATAGAAGAGGAGCAAAGTGAATATTAATTAATTTTCCAGAATTCTATGCGCTGCAATGCGTCATCTTTGCTTTTAAAATAAAAGCTAAAATTGGTAAAATTATTAGCAATTGTAGGAATAAAATTGCTAACAGCCTCAGTCAGAAGAGAAATAATTTTATAATAATAATAATAATAATAATAATAATAATAATAATAATAATAATATTAATAATAATAATAATAATAATAATAAAATTAATATCAATGTTAATAATAATAATAGTAATAATAATAATAATAATAATAATATATAATAATAATAATAATAATAATAATAATTAATAATAATGAATAATAATAAATAATAATATAATAATAATATAATAATAATAATAATAGTGATATAATAATAAATTAATAATAAGAATAAAATAATAATAATGGTAATTAAGTTGAAAGTAATCCTAATAATTATAATTTTTTTTTTAGAATCATAATATTTAAAGTATTACAACCAGCACTATTACAAATGACCAATAATAATAAAACTAAAAGTAATAATAATACTAATAGTCTTTAATCTTTAATCTTTATTCATTTTTTCAGTTACAAATTTACATATACAAATATCGTGTACTTTACATGTTTTGATACTAAACTGAAATGGGCTTCTGGGGAGACGAAATCGTCCTTTGAGCCCATTAAATTTATACATGATACAATACATTATATAATATTCCAAGTTTTGAATATTGTAAATTTTATAACAAGTAATTTTAACATAATTTGATGGTAGTAATCTTAACTTAAACTATAGAAAAAAAAGAAAAAAAAATTACTATAACAATCGTAGTAAAGATAACTGTAAGCTAATAATTATTACAGAGATAAGGATTGTAATAATAATAATAATAATAATAATAATAATAATAATAATAATAATAATAATAATAATAATAATAATAATAATAATAATAATAATAATAATAATAATAATAATAATAATAATATCAATAGTAATAATAAAAAAATTAACAATAATAATAATAAAAAGAACAAAAATAATAATAGATTATAATAGTAATAAAAATAATTAAATTAGTAATATTATCAATAGTAATAGTAATAATAGTAATAAAATAAAAATAATAAAAATAGTTTTTTTTTTTTTTATTTTTTATAGTAATAATAATAATAATAAATAACAGTAATCACAATAATAATATTACTGAAAAATGATAATAATAATAGTAATAATAATAATAATAATAATAATAATAATAATAATAATAATAATAATAATAATAATAATAATAATAATAATAATAATAATATATTAATTCAAAAATGATAATGACGATATTCATAATAATATGAAACGTAATAATAGTAATAATAATAATAATAATAATAATAATAATAATAATAATAATAATAATAATAATAATAATAATAATAATAACTAACAATGATAAATTCAATAATTATTTTAATATTAATTTCAAAAATTATAATGATGATATTTATAATAATATGAAACGTAATAATACTAAAATTTGTTAATAGCGATGATAAATTTTGCGATTTTGAGTTTGTGTGTAGCTAAGTGGTTAGGTTGGGTATTTTAGTATTTTGATAGTAGGTGATTTTTGACATGTTTACGGAATGTGGGAAGTGTTGCTAGTTCCTGAATGTTTTCTGGAAGATTATTCCATATTTCAATGAATTTATATGATATAGCTCTCCGAGATTTTGTTAATGTGAATTTTGTTTTGCATAGTGTACGTGAGCATGTGCTGCTCAAATTAAGTCTTCTTACATTTTGGTTATTCATTATTAAATTTGGCAGTAAATTATTTGACAATCCGTTTATGATTTTGAATATTTGGGTAGTCATTGTAAGAGTGAGCATACCTTGCAGTTTGAGCATGGATAATAATAATTGAGTATGGATAATAATAATAATAATATATAATAATAACAGTAATAATAATGAAATAATAAAATTAATAATAATAATAATAATAATAATAATAATAATAATAATAATAATAATAATAATAATAATAATGATGGCAATTAAGTTAAAATAATCGCAATAATTATAATTTTTATTATAATCATAATATTTAAGATATCTCAACCAACACTATTACAAATGACTAATAATAATAGTAATTAAATAATAATAATAGTATTAATAATAATACTAATAATAATGGTACTTCAGTTAATAATAATCGTAATAAATTAATTTTTTTATTAGAATCATAATATTTAAAATGTTACAACCAACACTAATTACAATAGCAGTAATAGTAATTAAATAATAATAATAATATTAATAATAATACTAATAATAATGATACTTCAGTTAATAATAATCGTAATAAATTAATTTTTTTTATTAGAATCATAATATTTAAAATGTTACAACCAACAATATAAAAATGACTAATAATGATAATAATAATAATAATAATAATAATAATAATAATAATAATAATAATAATAATAATAATAATAATAATAATAATAAGATGGGAATGAATTAATTCAAGTGTGGAAAAGAAAGTTTCGATTTTTTGATCTTTTCTTTTTTTTCTTTCTTTTTGTATTTTTTGTTAATTAACAACTTTAATAAAGTTACAATAATATGGAAATTTTGATACGTTTTTGCATCCTCTAATATATATAATATATATATATATATATATATATATATATATATATATATATATATATATATATATATATATATATATAATATATATATATATTATATATATATATATATATTGTATTGAAATTATCTAAATAAATTTTTATAATAAGAAAAATAATTATGATGTTAAGGGTAATAATAATAATAATAATAATAATAATAATAATAATAATAATAATAATAATAATAATAATAATAATAATAATAATAATAATAATAATAATAAAATAAAAATGACAATAAAAATGATAATAATTATAATAATAATCGTAATAATTATAATTATAATTATCATTTGAGAATGCTGAATACGAATATCAACTCTGTTTGGCTACATCAAATCTCGATTCTTGACCATTTTGTACATTTTTCAAATTAGCACATAAGAAGTTAGTCATTTGTTCCGACATTTTTATCTTTTCTGAATACAAATTGTATAAACTACAGTATAATTAAATGAAAACGATGGATAATGACTTTGAAAAAAGGAAATTATTTTTTTTCACTGATTCAAAAATTTTCTTTCATAAGACTTTTTGATTTCAAGCATCAACATTAATCAGTAATTATGTGGGAATTCTAGTAGACTTATTACCGTTGCTCCATAATTTTGATATCTTTGGTGGAATCCCTCCCCTTTTTCGCTACTTTCATCACATAAATTTTTTGGAAATTGGTTAAGATGGCTATTTACAAAATTCATTTTTACGCTCAAATTTTTTATAATTTTTTAGTAATTATCTGCCTTATAATTTCCTAAAAAAGTTTTCTACCAAGTCCAGATGAGAGCCAGGCATTTTGTCGCGTTCATTCATGACATTTTGAAAATTGCTGACTTTAATTAATGTTTTATTTTTTGACTTTCAAAAATTCACGCTTTGAAATTTTCAGAGCTTAAACTTTATAATTTTGAAATTATATATTTTAAAAAACTCCTTTCGTATCTAAGACTTTTACATATTATTTAATGAGGGCTATTTTGATATGCAGAGGAGGAAATATGATTGCATCTCTGCTCACTAAAGTGGATTAATTAAATTTTTTCTTCAACTGTAAATGAAATTCGTGCTGGTCAGATTTTTTTGAAATGTACTGCCTTGGCTCTGCTGTCCCCATAAACAAAGAAGCAGGTGTATATATTATAATCCCCCATAGAATCCTATGAGATTCATAGCTTATTTTAATAACACTAAAATGGGTTAAAAATGATACCTGTAAAAATATTTTTAGTGTGTTACTAATACAAATAGTCATAATGCAACAGTTATATAACAAGAGGTACAAATTTCAAGATAATTACATTGTTACTTATATAAAATATTTTGGGAATATTGAGAAAAAATTTTTTTTTAGGAATGCGATGAAGAGTGAGAGTGTTGAACAAAATCAGAACCTGATTGAGAAAAACCGAGTGGAAATTTTTTCTCAGCCCACACAAATTACGTATAATTCAATGTCAAATCTAATTCAATACAAACAAAATTGATTTTTGTTCCCAGGTGTAATTTATTGCGGGCTAGTTACGTGATTTAAAGCTTCTTTCCATTATGAAGGCTTTGAGCACAGTGAAGATATAATATGAAATTACGAGATGTGTAAAATAAAAAAAAAGTAAATGTTATATCAATATATAAATGAATGAAAGTTATTATATCAAAATAAATTGGAAAAGTACAATCAAAGAACAAAACTCTTTTTCAATATCAAAATATTTTCCGAATACAAGTTTTCTTTCAATTTTGGACCATGGCGTCAAAAATATAATGACTTTAAACAATGGAGGTAGATTCACATTCAGGGTATAAAATAGTAAAATTTGAATCCTGTATTGAATGATTCTTTGGAAGAGAATGAAAGTTAATGACTGAATTTAGAGAATGATGCAAATGTTCAGAAGTCTTTAAGATACATCGTCTTCCCTATGTAGGTGGCATCGCAGCCATCGCATTTGTACATGTATATCGTTGGTCAGTATAAAGGAAAGGGGAGTTTTCCCTTAAATTTCAGGAACTTTCCAATTTTATTTTCATTCGAGAACACTTTTTTGAATTTGACCTACGGATAATTTACGCATTATAAACATTTAATAATGTGTTCAATTTCATAGCTAATACTTCTGACAAAGGATAATTTTCATATACAGGATCTATTTTGGTATTGTTAATATGGTAAGAGATTTCTGATGAAATTTTAAAACAATTGTTTCCAGAATTGTTTTAATTTCTAATACAGGTGGGATAGAAGAACTGAATTCAGTAGCTAATCCTGTTAATGTTGGTTATTTTTTTATAAGCGCTTGCTTGAAATTTATTGTTTTCCTTATATTTTTTTATGTCAAGAAATAGCAAGTATTTCTCTTCTTAAAGATCCAGTGTGAATTTTATATTCGAATGTTTAGAATTGATACATTGTAAATAAAAATCAATTTCGTTTCTGAATTTAAAAAGTAGATGAGAATCATAGATTTAAAATAGCTCACACAAACGTTGCTTACAGCAAGTAGATCCCAAAGGAACAATATAAAATCTTCCATTATATTCATTATAATATATTCATTATATTCCATTATTCCATTCCATTATAAAAATTTCTCATCTTTTGTCATAATGTGTAGTAATTAATAAAAATATTTTCTATTGAGGCCGCTGAAAGTGGAATTATAGGGAAATAAAGAATTAAGAATGATGTTCAATGTTTCGCTCAGAGATATATTTACAAACAAAGTTTTAAAGTCAAATTTCTCATAATGCATTTATTAGCTTCCGGAAATTCCAAGATTTCTCTGACGAAAGAGAACCTGTCTTCAACTATATAAACATTTATAATTAGCCAAATGTTTATATATATATATATATATATATATATATATATATATATATATATATATATATATATATATATATATATATATATATATATATATATATATATTTTTTTTTTTTTTTTTTTTTTTTTTTTTTACTTATTTATTTATATATTTATTTATAAAATTCATTCAAATCCATTATCATATCACAAAAAATAAATCATTCTAATTATTATTGTTATGTTTTAATCATTTTTTTTATGTCTCCTCTGGTGGGCAAAGACCGGAGGCCTACCAAATTCCACCAGAGTTGGGGAACATTCTGAATCTCGTCTCTAATGGCCGACATAACCCGATACACGGCATTTAAAAGAGTGCTAGTCAAAGGAAGTTGGGAAAATAGATAAAGGGCGTGTGTTCCAGACTTTACCAGTAGAGAACATGTAAGAGAAGGCATAGCGGTTAAGTCTGGGGTCGGAGAGTTGGACAGAGAAAGAATGAGACTGTGTAGAAAGTAGTGTCACACGAGCAGTTCTCAATGGAGGAATTATGCGACTTGAGATTTCAGAAAAGCAATGTCCATTGAAATAGCGATGGTATAGAGAAAGTAATGCAACAATTCGACTGGAAGAAAGAGACTGGAGATAGTTAGTAAGAGCAGGAGAATTGATGAGACGAAAAGCCCTAGACACCACCATTTCGAAAATAGCTGAATGTGTGGAACCACACCAGATGTGAGAGGCGTACTCCATACAGGGGATGTCTTTTCTGCCCCAATTTGAAATACTAGAAAGATCAGAATTCACTTACTCCAAGGCCATCCTTCTTGAATCAATCAACTGCTGTTGGGAGGAACGTCTTTCAAATTAAAAGGAGTAATGAAGGGTGGAGTCATCGGCATAGGAGTGTATAGGAGACGACGTAATAGAGAGATTGTCATTGATGAAAATTAGAAAAAGAGTTGGAGATAGGACAGATCCTTGAGGAACACCACTATTAATAGATTTATGGGAAGAACGGTGGCAGTCTACAACAGCTGTTATAGAACGACCGGAAAGGAAATTAGAGAGAAGGTCACAGAGAGAAGGATAGATTCCGAAAGAGGGAAGTTTGGAAATCAAAACTTTGTGCCAGACTCTATCGAAAGTTTTCGATATGTCCAGCGCCACAGCAAAAGATTCACCGAAACCCCGGAGAGCTGAGGACCAAGAGTCAGAAAGTAGGGAAAGAAGATCACCAGTAGAGCGTTATACTGCGATCAGAGATAAGATTAGAAGAATTAAGGTGTTTCCAAATTTTCCTGTTAAAGATAGATTCGAAAACTTTAGAAAGAGCTGAGGTTAAAGAAGTAGGACGATAGTTAGAGAGTTGAGATGGGTCCCACTTCTTCGGCACAGGTTGAATGAGCGTTCGTTTCCAGCAAGAAGGGAAGGTCGAAATAGAAAGGTAAAGACGAAATAGTTTTCCAAGGCAGGTTGCAAGCTCGGAAGCACAAGTTTTGAGAGCCGCAGGAGCAATACCATCAGGACCACACGCCTTCTTAGTGTTAAGCTCAGAGAGAGCTGAAATGACATCTTTAGAAGAAATTATAATGATAGGCATAAATACGTTGGAGGGGGTTGAAGGAGGAGGAATAGCTTCCTAATCGTCTAAGGTAGAGTTAAAGGCAAAAGTTTGAGCAAAGAGTTCAGCTTTAGTAGAAGGTAAAATGGCAGTTGTGCCATCATAAGAAACTAGAGAAGGGCTAGAGGAAGAAGCAAAGTTTAAGTTGAAATTTTTTGCAAAATGCCAGAAAGGGCGAGAGGAAGAGGATCCAGAAAGATTATTGCATTTGCGACAGAGAAAAGAGTTTTTTGTATCTCAAAGAATAGATTTTTCACGATCCCGGGATGAAATATAAATTTTACAAATAGATGACGGTAATCTCTGAAGGCAGGGTCCCTATGACGGATAACGCGAGAAAGAGTTAAACCAAGGTTTGTTAGGTTTAGTAGAAAGGAAAGAATATGAAATGTACTCCTCCATGCCAGAGAGAATCACCTCGGTTATACGCTCAGCACTCCGAGGAACCCCTCCCACTAAAGCAAGAATCATTCCATGGGAAATTAGAGAAGTACAACCGCAAGTCAGACCAATTAGCAGCACCGAAGTGCCACAAACGTCTCCTCGACGAAGGCGGGGACTGTTCTTGCGGAAGACTTGAAGAGACAGGACAAGATACAGATATAAGAAGGTAATCGGATGAACCCAGAGGAGGAAAGAGTTTATCAGTATAAGGAGAATAATAAGAAGTAAGGAAAAGATCAAGAATGCTGGGTTCCTTACCAAGACGGTTAGGGATGCGGGTATGGAGTTGCACCAACTGCTCAAGGTTGTTCTGGATAGAAAAGTTGTAGGCGAGTTCACTGGCTGGATCATGAGAACTAGATGAATGCCATTGGCGGTGTTGAACATTGAAATCACTTAAAACAATGATTTCAGAGAAAGGAGAAGAAGACAAAATGTTCTCTATTTTGGAGTTTAAATATTCGAAGAATTTTGGATAGTCAGTAGAATTAGGAGATAAATAAAAAGAACAAATAAATTTAGTAGTAGAATTGCAAGAGAGCTTTAGCCATAAAGTAGAGAATTCAGGAGTCTGAATTAGAGACACGACAGCAAAGAACATCGTTGTGCACATATGCGCAACAACTGCCTTTTGCTAAAAATTGAGGATAGAGACAGTAGGAGGTAACATAATAAGGCTTGCTGTCAGCACACTTAAATACCTGAGTTTCGGTTAGAAACAAGAGATGAGGTTTAGAAGAAGAGATATGGTGTTCGACAAAGGGGAAATTAGAAAAAAGACAGCGAATGTTGCAGAAATTAATTAACAAAGACATTGCACCGGGGCAAGCCGGACGAAGGGTCATGGCGGAACCATCTCCATCATCGGAGACCGCCAACTCTCAAGTGATGATGCGGTGAAGAATGGAATAAGGGCATTGGATGCCGCCCCTCGAAGCATCTCCGAGGCAGCTCTGAATTTCGCCATTTTGTTTTGTTTTATAAAGGTAATGTAAGAGTAAGCTCTTGTAAATTTGTAAATATATATATATATATATATATATATATATATATATATATATATATATATATATATATATATATATATATATATATATAATATATATATATATATATATATATATATATATATATATATATATATTTATATATTATTTATTTTATTTATTTTACCATTCACCTTTCCCACTCTCGTGGGGTGGTGACCGTCACAGTCCGCTGTCACCCATACATCCACTCTCTATTTCCCTTCCCCTCTCACCACTGCCCTTCATCTCACTCTGTCCTCCGCAATTCTCCTACCTTCGTCCAAATTCAAACCTCTCCCAACCAATATCTCCATCACGCCATCCATCCACCTCCACCTCCGGCTTCCCCTCCCCTTCCTCCCTCTACCTCTGGTCTCATCACTCTACCCACCATCCTATTCTCATCCATTCTACACATATGTCCAAACCATCTTAATACATCCTCTTCCGCTCTGCCCACTATTCCCCTCTTCCATCCACACATCTCTCTTATTCTTTCATTCTTGATTCTATCTACCCTCCTTAACCCTCATATAGCCCTCAATCCTTTCATTTCAAAAACTTTTAATCTTTTCCTAATATGAGCATTCATCACCCATGTTTCACACCCATACATTGCAGATGGCTGACACATACTCTCAAACATTCTTACCTTTATTTCCTTTGATATTTTCCGCTTCTTCCATACTTCTCTCAGTCCCCCCATTACTTTCATTCCATCCATCACTCTATTCTTTATTTCCCCATCCATTCCCTCTTTTCCCTCCACTAGCATTCCTAGATATTTAAACTCTTCTACCTCCTTAAATTTCTCTCCCCCCACCTCGACACCCCTCCAATCCTCCCCTCTTATTGCCTCATCTCTGCCCCCAATCCTCATCACTTTACTTTTTGTTGAGTTTACCCTTAATCCCTTCGACGCACATTCCCTCACAAACTCTTTCACCAACATTCTCAGCTGTTCCCCAGATTCCGCAACTAACACCGCATCATCCGCAAACAACAAGACATTTAACTCCCATTCCTCCAATCTACTTCTCAACCTAATACCCTTCCCTTCCCTTTTCAACCCTCTAACAACACCATCTATTAACACATTAAACAACCACGGAGACATAACACACCCCTGCTTCAGTCCAACTCCCACGTTAAACCATTCAGTCAGTTCCCTCCTCACTCTCACCCTCGCTCTACAGTTTTCATAAAATGATTTAATTCCATAATTAATACACATCTACATATATATATATATATATATATATATATATATATATATATATATATATATATATATATATATATATATATATATATATATATATATATATATATATATATATATATACTTATTTATTTATTTATCTATATTAAAAACACATTCAAATCCATTAATCTCCCAATAATATATAATTTAAATTATATTATTATATTATATTATTATTATTATTATTATTATTATTATATATATATATATATATATATATATATATATATATATATATATATATATATATATATATATATATATATATATATATATATATATATATATATATATATATATATATATATATATATATATATATATATATATATTATATATAATATAAAAAATATAAAAAAAAAAAAAAAAAAAAAAAAAAAAAAATTTTTATAATAATAATAATAATAATTATATATTATTATTATTCTTATAACTTTTATTATTATTATTATTATTTTTTATTATTATTATTGTATTTTTGTTATTGTTGTTATTTCTATCATTATAATTATCATTGTTATTAAAGTATTATTTTAAGTATTAGTATTTTGTTATTGTTATTACTACTATTCATATTATTAATAATGATATTATAATTGCTATATTTTGTTGGTCTAATTATTATTATTATTGTTATTATCATTATTATTACTATTATTATTTTTTATTATTTTATTATTGCTTTATTATTATTATTATTATTATTATTATTATTATTATTATTATTATTATTATTATTATTATTATTAATAATAATAATATTGTTATTATTATCATTTATTATTATTATTATTATTATTATTATTATTATTATTATTATTATTATTAATTTGTTGTTCTTATATTAATATTTTTATTATTATTATTACCATAGTTATTATTATTATTGTTACTATTATTATTATTATTATTATTATTATTATTATTATTATTATTATTATTATTATTTATTATTATTATATTATTATTATTATTATTATTATTATTATTATTATTATTATTATTATTATTATTATTATATTATTATATTATTATTATTATTATTATTATTATTATTATTATTATTATTATTATTATTATTATTATTATTATTTTTGCTGTTACTTTTTGCAGAAAAACTAAAAAATCTGAAGATGAAACTTTGGTAATTAGCCACTGACCAATATCGATTGAATTTACATCAAATGTTTTTTAAACTCTACTGTAATCAAAATTATGTAGAAATAATAATGGTATTAGTAATAATAACAGTATCACTTCAAATTAGTATAGAAAAAGCATATAGTACATTTTAAGCAATCTTTAAGCATAATGGAGAAACAGTCGAAACTTTTCGTAGTAAAAGTTATGTTGTTGGTGTCTCTTTGAATTTAGTTAGACATCTAACATGATCAATGATATACTCTTACTGCAGAAAACTGTGTATGTGCAGAGTGAAAGGTTTCAGCATAAACTATTTGTCAGTTTCTTGAGTAATAGAAAGAAAAATGTTGGAGCGCATAATTATGTTTCAGAATAAAAAGAAGTAACTGTAGGTGTACCACACGATAGTTGTCTTGGTCAATCATTGATTTTCTATTCAAATTGACGTTTTGAATCTATTGTTAATTAAGAGATACAACTATTGTTAGTTGTTACGTTTGAGAAGCTAATACACATCTGGTTTAGCAATGTTTCAACCGAATAGATGTGAAAATATACTACAAGTAGTGTATGAGATTGCATTTTTATTATTATTATTATTATTATTATTATTATTATTATTATTATTATTATTATTATTATTATTATTATTATTATTATTATTATTTTTATAATTATTTTGATGAAGATGTAGTGCTATCGTAAAAGTCGGGCCATAATATTTTATGGAACCATAATATTTTATGGAAATAAAACTCGCTTGAATAGACTGCCATTGTTTAATAAGCAAAAATTGAATTTAAAAAAAAAATTTGCTATTTACGACATTCTCACAATATTGCATGGTCATTATGATGGAATGCACTAAATTAGAAATTCTTGATTTATATAATAATAAGAACATTATGTTAATTAAATAATAGTGGAAATCTACCAAAACGGTCGCTATGTCCACGAGTATAGATAATTACCTTAAGGAAATTTTAAGAAATATTAAATATTAAGAAAATTATTATTTATTTTATGCTTATTATTATTATTATTATTATTATTATTATTATTATTATTATTATTATTATTATTATTATTATATAATATATAAAAAAAAAAAAAAAAAAATAAAATATATATATATATATATATATATATATATATATATATATATATATATATATATATATATATATATATATATATATATATATATATATATATATATATATATATATATATATATATATATATATATATATATATATATATATATATATATATATATATATATATATATATATATATATATATATATATATATATATATATATGGGAGCATGATTATTTCATAAGGTTTGTTTAGAGCTTGTTTTTAATATCTGAAGTTAGACTTAAATAAAGAGAAAGAGTTACCTCAATAATTTGTCTAATGTAAAAACTCTGAACAATGTTTGATATATTTAATTCACTAATTTATCTTTGTGTTTCCAAAATTTATATATATATATATATATATATATATATATATATATATATATATATATATATATATATATATATATATATATATATATATATATATATATATATATATATATATATATATATATATATATATATATATATATATATATATATATATATATATATATATATATTGCAATCCTTTCTAATTCCTTTCCATATAGAGAGGCAGAAAACGCGTTTTTTACCGTCTATTATAGAAAGGAATTATATAAATATGAATTCACCAAATGCCTTTTTATTATATCAGAATAAAAGTAAAAATTTATAGTTACACATATGGCAACACTGCACCATGTGTACCAAATACCACATGACTATCCTTTCATTGCTACGCCATCTATTGATAAGATATTAATTAAGACACTAACCTTTGACGTCAGAAATCATTTGAAATTGAGACTTGCTGGAGAAGAGGATTCGAACCGTCGTCATTTGAGTTGATAACTGAAGAAGTTCAAAGTACGAAATGATATCGATTACGCCACAGTGTAGAACGAATTTTCGTCTTAAATTTTTTTCTTTTATATACGTGTAAATTGATTTTTCAATCGTTTAAATTTATTTAATGACTATATTTATTTAAATTATATATATATATATATATATATATATATATATATATATATATATATATATATATATATATATATATATATATATATATATATATATAATATATATATATATATATATATATATATATATATATATCAGATTTATTACACACACACACACACACACATATATATATATATATATATATATATATATATATATATATATATATATATATATATATATATATATATATATATATATATATATATATATATATATATATATATATATATATATATATATATATATATATATATATATATATATATATATATATATATATAGGGTGTTTCGAAATTGCACGGCAATATTTTAGGTATGGGTTTCCTACAATATTAGAAACAATAAAGGTCATATAAACATATCGCACAAAATACTTCATTAACGTTATATTTTGTCATACAGTTAAGTATTTCGCAGGACATCATTTACAGCAACTGTTCAAAGTGGCCTCCATCTTCTTGAATGCAGCATTCTGCACGACGTATCCATGCTTCTCTGGCACCTCGTATAGCATCAGGACGAAAGCCTGATAGTTGCTGCTGAAACCTCGATCCGATTTTGTAGCTCTTCTTGCGTTTCCACAGACGTAGAATAAACAGACTTTATCCAGCCCAACAGAATGTGATCCAATGGCTTTAAATCAGGGGTTCGTAGTGGCCATTTAACAGGACCATTGCGTCCTGCCCATCGGTGACCATGCGTTTTGTTTAAATAATCTGTGACAATATGCGAATATCACTCCGGTGCACCGTCATGCATAAACCACATCCCCTGCCTATTGGCAATCGGAATACCTTGAGGAAGCTCAGGGAGATTATCCTGCAAAAACTGCAGGTAAGAAACTCCTGAAAGCCTAGGTGGCAAGAAAAAGGGGCCTACTAAATTGTCGCCTAGAAGACCACACCAGACATTTAATGAAAAGGTATGTTGGTAATGTGTAGTAGCAGTCGTATGAGGGTTTTCATCATCCCAGGTATGGGTGTTTCGATAATTAGTAATCCCATTTCTCGTAAAGCAGGATTCATCGGTAACGAGCATGCGGCTCAGGAAGGTGCTACGTTCTTCCCCTATATATATATATATATATATATATATATATATATATATATATATATATATATATATATATATATATATATATATATATATATATATATATATATATATATATATATATATATATATATATATATATATGTTGGAAGTTTCAATATTACAATCGATAAATCTTGCAAATAATTTAGTATTTAAATTGCTGCCGAGCTGAAAGTTCATAATGTTCGAAATGTTGGAGTTCTTAAACGCTTTGAAGACCATCTTGTAAAATTCTTCTTCTTATCACTGGTTAACCTGAATTTTGGCTACTGTATTTCTGTAAGTTATGTTACTAATAATGACAAGAAATAAAGTGCTAAAAATGCAAAACCAAGTTGTTATATATATATATATATATATATATATATATATATATATATATATATATATATATATATATATATATATATATATATATATATATATATATATATATATATATATATATATATATATATACAGGGTCCATTATGAAAGTAATGCGCATGATTTTATTGTGACGCGACTATCCATCGCAGCGGGGTAAAATCAGTCAGGAAATGTGATGAGGGGTCTGCCTTTCCAATGCAACCAGTCGTCAGTTTGCTACGAGCAGTGTGAGTGGAAAGATCTGCCTCAACTTGAAGTGTTTTTTTTCGACTTTGTAACACGGCGCGATGGAGCATTCGCTTGAACAGCAATACGCAATCAAGTTTTGTGTGCGGCTTAGAAAGAATGCAACCGAAACATGTCAGATGCTTCAAGAAGGCCTTCAAGAACGACTGCATGTCAAGGTCACAGTCCGGCAGATGGCACAAGGCGTTCAAGGAGGGCCGGGAGGAGATCGCCGACGAACCCCGTTGTGGACGCCCAACAACGGCCAGAACCGACGAAAACGTGAATCGTGTGCGCAAAGTTTTGCGTTCCGACCGTCGATTGAGCATCCAGCAAATCGCTGAACACCCTAAACATGTCCACATTTGCGGTACATGGGATAGTGACCGAGGATCTGCAAATGCGCAAGGTCTGCGCGAAGCTTGTGCCGAAAGTGTTGAGGGAAGAGCAGAAAGAACTTCGAGTTTTGCGCTGTCAAGAATTGTTGGATTTGATTCAAAATGAGCCGGACTTTCTTAACTCTGTCGTAACCGGAGACGAATCCTGGATGTTCGAGTACGATCCCAGAATCGAAAAGGCAGAGCAGCGAGTGGCACACAAAATCATCCCCCCGCCCCAAGAAAGCGCGAATGAGCAAGTCTCGCATCAAAACGATGCTCATTGTCTTTTTTGACGTCCGAGGAATCGTCCATTTTGAGTTTGTACCGCAGGGACAAACTGTCAACTCAGCCTTTTACCTGCAGGTGCTCAAGAGATTGAAACGCCGGGTCGCGCGCGTGAGGGCTGACATCAAAGACACTGTCAAGCTCCACCATGACAATGCCCCCAGCTACACGGCATTCATCGTTACCAATTTCTTGTCCCGGTGCAACACCCCGATGGTCACCCAGTCCCCTTACAGTCCCGACTTGCCTCCGTGCCACTTTTTTTTTGTTTTCCCGACTGAGGAGAGAGCTGAAAGGAAAGCATTGTGAGTCTGTGGAAAACATCCAAAAACATGTCACAACGTTCGCAAGAGGCATTCCCGTCGAGGAGTTTCAGGGTGCCTTCCAGGTATGGCAGACATGTCTCTGCATGTGTATTGATGCTGGCGGAGAGTATTTAGAAGAATTTTAAGCATTTGTTCCGGTAAGATCAAGAAATATATTTTTCCCAGCAAATGCGCATTACTTTCATAATTTACCCTGTATATACATATATATGGGTTGGCTTGTTAAGTGAGTCTTGAACACACCCAAACTTGAAGTTTTCGTTTGTAGTTTTACCGCCATATCTAGAATGGGTCGAGATTCTTATTTGTAGCAGCTTCGTGTACATTGAAAACCTAGGGCTTCAGGTACTAACTTAACTAACATTAGCTTTCTCTGGTTGAACCTTGCCGAACAACTCGCACTGCAAGGGTCACAACTCCACGTATAAATCAAAAAGTATTCACAATTTCA
This sequence comes from Armadillidium nasatum, assembly GCA_009176605.1. Classification (NCBI taxonomy): domain Eukaryota; kingdom Metazoa; phylum Arthropoda; class Malacostraca; order Isopoda; family Armadillidiidae; genus Armadillidium; species Armadillidium nasatum. The sequence continues at coordinate 39,960 of SEYY01019849.1, forward strand.
CTTTATTATAACACTTAGAATACTTTTTGGAACACTTCTTTTACAATTTCTACATGCCTAATATATATGTGACTTTCGTTGTAAACCTTACGAGTTGAATTTACATTTTAAAACTAAATTTGAATTACGAAGATTATTATTATTATTATTATTATTATTATTATTATTATTATTATTATTATTATTATTATTATTATTATTATTATTATTATTATTATGAGAATCTTTTAAGGGATATGCAAAATAACTACAAAAATAAACATTTAAAACAATAAATATTTTTAAAACATAATATTTTTTTTTTTTTTTTTTTTTTTTTTTTTTATTTTTCCCTTTTGGGAACAAATTTTTTTGATGGTAAACATTATTACTTTTTCTTTTGAAATTTGAAATTTTAGTTTTTAAGGTAAACATTTATTGTTTCCTAAGTAGGGTTTATATATAAATATATATATATATATATATATATATATATATATATATATATATATATATATATATATATATATATATATATATATATATATATATATATATATATATATATATATATATATCTTAGAAATATTTTGCAAACTTTGGTCATAGGTTCCTGATCCCGAAAAAAGGAAAGAGCCTAAAAAAAAAAAAAAAAAAAAAAAACATGTCCGATAATATCTGGTTTAAAAATTATTTATAAGGAAATGATGGCAATACGCCATTTAAAATATGAATGTCACAATTTAATGCATTCATAGAGCATTCATGTACAAAAAAAAAGTAATCAATATAATACATAGTAGTTCATTTGTTTACTAATTAACAAAGTGCAACAAACGATGAATATGTCTAACATCTATGTCGGTGCATATAAGGAGACATGATGTCATGGAATGGCGCACTCATTCAAAGGTCGACACTTGTCGACACTACAACACTGGCTCAACCTGATATTTGCTATAATAAACATTTGAGAATACATCACAAATTCCCAAGCTATGCAACTAAAATGTGCTAAGCCTCATCATGAGGAAATCAAATGATTACTCCTCTTTGCCAGAGGCATATCATCTAGAGGGTTTGGAAGGATTCTGAAAATGAACTCCCACTATACGCTGTCATGTATTTAAGATATCGTGATATTTCATATGACTTGAAACCATCAGAATTTGAATACGATATCAGACCTCATATTGATCTTTGGACTTTTGTTGGTGTCAAACCTGTATAATAAAGAATGAGGTTTCATCTAGATCTAGTTGCTATCTAAATGAATTCAATATTATTCTTGTAGCTACTTAACAAAGCATATCAGGGAACATGTGTTTAAATATTTTTTCCTTCTTTATGTGTATAGAGACTGTTACTAATTATGTAGTACCATTTCTGGAGCAGGTTATATATATATATATATATATATATATATATATATATATATATATATATATATATATATATATATATATATATATATATATATATATATATATATATATATATATATATATATCACAAATTTCTTTTTATATGATATTTTACATAATTTTCATTATTATTCAGGGTTCTCTTCTTTCTTACTTCTCTTTTTAAATATATACGCTTATATTTAAATCTCTTTATATCGTCATATGCTTACTTCAATACTCAAAAAATGTATATATACGTATATATATATATATATATATATATATATATATATATATATATATATATATATATATATATATATATATATATATATATATATATATATATATATATATATATATATATAATATATAATTAATATAATTAATAACATTAATTATTATTATATTATTATTATTATTATTATTATTATTATATATTATTATTATTATTATTATTATTATTATTATTATTATGGTTTCATATGTCATTGTATTAAATATTTTGTTTGTATTTTTTTGAGTACAGTATATAATAATAATAGTAGTTGGTATAATAATAATAATAATAATAATAATAATAATAATAATAATAATAATAATAATAATAATAATAATAATAATATATTATTATATTATTATTATTATTATTATTAGTATTATTATTACTTATTATTATTATTATTATTTTATTATTATTATTATTATTATTATGGAACAAATTATTATTATTATAATAATTGCTATTAATATTTGTACAGTCAATATTTGATGACCCCTTTTGTTACCATTTTTGAATGAAAAATTTGACTAACATTTTGTAATAATAATTTAAAAATTCTAAAATAATTTTAAAGTAAAAAAATAAAAGTTTATTTAGAAATTCCCAAAACAATAAAAAAAATGAATAATAAAATAAAAATGAAAGAGAAATAAGAAGATACTTTTAATTAAATGTTAATAGTTTTAAGAGGGAGTTAATTGGAAGTAATTTGGATTCGATGATTATAATTCAATGATATCAATTTTGTTGGTGTTGCGTTTGGGCTTCCTTTCAATTTGCATAACTGTTTCAGTGATGTCGACAATAAATTTTTAAACTATTGTTATTTACTATGCCATTGCTTCTAATAATAATATAAGTGCTTCCACTTCTACTGCTACTAATACTAATGCTGATACCTCTGCTAATGTAACTTCTAATATTAATGCTGCTACTTCTAATACTCTTATCGCTTCTAATATTAGCGCTGCTGCTTATAGTACTACTATAACTACTAATACTTTTACTAATACCACTTCAACTACTACTACTACTATTACTGCTATTGCTTTTAGTAATAATATTAGAATACTACTACTACTATTACTACTATTGCTTTTAGTAATAATAGAATACTACTACTAATTCTATTATTAATAATAACAAAGATAATAATAATAATAATAATAATAATAATAATAATAATAATAATAATAATAATAATAATAATAATAATAATAATAATAATAATCAATAATAATAATAATTTTAGAATATTAGGAAATTATTCTTGTGTGGAATTTAATTTTTGATCTCTATTTTGAATTTGACTCTCGTTACTAAATTTCTTCTGTATTACAAGTATTTTTTGTGATAAAAAAAGAAAAAAATTGGTAAAAAATTAAAATGCCATCCAACGGAGGAGGAAGAGGAAGGAATTTTTTTTATTAATGTTATATTTTGAATAAAGCAAGTCCTTATTTATTTCTTATTAATTTAGGAGCATATCTGAATGTTTGAACTTTATTTAGATAGGATAAAACAAACATTAATCAAATCTCTTGAAATTGTTTATCAGATTTTTTTTCTCTTTTTTACAGATTACCATCACTTACAGGCCAAACCCTTTTCAAAAAAACAAAACAAAAAAAAGAAAAACAAAAGAGGAACCCACCTAATCCCGATTAACGCAAATCTCTTAGGTGGATGGAGACGGAAGCCTTAAAGAGAGGAAGATTATATACAGAAAGTTCTACAGAATAGAAATGGCTGGAAAGAAGGATACACCACAACTGACAAACCTGGGGTTTACCATATTTACACAAAATTAATGCGAATTCATGGTCCCTTTCTGATACGAGGGCAACGCAATGGTAGTTGAATGAGAGAGTTCAGTTCCTTCGAACAGCTGCCAATGTAGAACCTATAGAAAAGAGATAGTGCCATAACATCACGTTGCAGAAACAGAGGATCAAGTGAGTTTGAAAGGAGTGGACAGTTTTAATCTCTTAGCCTTAGGCTCAACCCCATCCAAAAGAGAAGTGAAATGTGAGAACAGTACTCCATAAAAGGGCGTATAAGATCCTTATATAGTTGGAACAACTGTTCGGAAGGAAAAAAATTCCCGCAATCTGGACAATATTACCAGCTTCTTTGAGGCTGCCCTAGCAGCCATTGTGATATGAACCATTGTGATATGAGGTTTCAAAGAAAGTTTATTATTATTAGACCAAGAATGTTAATGTTGTTTACAGGTAAGACGGGAGAGCCGTCGAAGGACATAGGAAAGTTGGGAGGTGTTTTCGAGAGGGAGACGTAACAGAAGTTGTTTTAAAAGAGTTGAATTTCACAAGGTTGAGGCGACCCCACCGGGAAATCCCGTACAGATCTGCAAGAATGGAATCAGAAAGTTTAAGTCGAGAAGCAAATCTAGAAGCAAAAGAGGGAGAAGATTTCAAATTAGTGGAAGAATGGAGAGTTGAGTCATCGGCATAAGAATGAACAGTGTTAGAAATAGAGCTGAGAAGATTGTTGATGAAATGTAAGAATGAAGTTGGAGATAGAACAGAACCCTGAAGAACATAAAAGGAGGAAGAGGTCGCTCCATCGACGTGTGCCGATATGGAAAGATCCGAGAGAAACTAGACATTTTTAAGCAAACAGAAGGAGAAAATCCAAAGGAAGGGAGTTTGGAGAGTAGTAACGCATGTCACATCCGGTCAAAAGCCTTGGAAATGTCAAGCGTCACCACACAAAACTCCCCATAATCCCTAAGGGCAAAAGACCATAAATCCGTAAGATAGGAAAGTATATCACCAACAGATCTCTTTCGTCGAAAGCCGTACTGATGATCTTAAAAAGGGGAACAAAACTGCAGATGATTAAGGAAGTGAAAGTTCAGGAGAGTTTCAAAGATTTTAAGAGTTAACACAAGTGAGAGCTATAAGACGATAGTTAGAGGGATTAAAGCGTAGTATTTTTTGTGATAAAAAAAGAAAAAAATTGGTAAAAAATGAAAATGCCATCCAACGGAGGAAGAAGAGGAAGGAATTTTTTTTATTAATGTTATATTTTGAATAAAGCAAGTCTTTATTTATTTCTTATTAATTTAGGAGCATATCTGAATGTTTGAACTTTATTTAGATAGGATAAAACAAACATCAATCAAATCTCTTGAAATTGTTTATCAGATTTTTTTTCTCTTTTTTACAGATTACCATCACTTACAGGCCAAACCTTTTTCAAGGATTGGCAAAAAAAAAACAAAAAAAACAAAACAAAAGAGGAACCCACCCAAACCCGATTAACGCAACTCTCTTAGGTGGATGGAGACGGAAGCCTTAAAGAGAGGAATATTAAATACAGAAAGTTCTACAGAATAGAAATGGCTGGAAAGAAGGATACACCACAACGGACAAACCTGGGGTTTACCATATTCACACAAAATTCATGCGAATTCATGGTTGCTTTCTGCTACGAGGGCAACGCAATGGTAGTTGAATGAGAGAGTTCAGTTCCCTCGAACAGCTGCCAATGTAGAACCTATAGAAAAAAGATAGTGCCATAACATCATGTTGCAGAAACAGAGGATCAAGTGAGTTTAAAAGGAGTGGACAGTTTATTAATCTCTTAGCCTTAGGCTCAACCCCATCCAAAAGAGAAGTGAAATGTGAGAACAGTACTCCATAAAAGGGCGTATAAGATCCTTATATAGTTGGAACAACTGTTCGGAAGGAAAAAATTCCCGCAATCTGGACAATATTACCAGCTTCTTTGAGGCTGCCCTAGCAGCCATTGTGATATGAGGTTTCAAAGAAAGTTTATTATTATTAGACCAAGAATGTTAATGTTGTTTACAGGTAAGACGGGAGAGCCGTCGAAGGACATAGGAAAGTTGGGAGGTGTTTTCGAGAGGGAGACGTAACAGAAGTTGCTTTAAAAGAGTTGAATTTCACAAGGTTGAGGCGACCCCACCGGGAAATCCCGTACAGATCAGCAAGAATGGAGTCAGAAAGTTTAAGACGAGAAGCAATTCTAGAAGCAAAAGAGGAAGAAGATTTCAAATTAGTGGAAGAATGGAGAGTTGAGTCATCGGCATAAGAATGAACAGTGTTAGAAATAGAGCTGAGAAGATTGTTGATGAAATGTAAGAATGAAGTTGGAGATAGAACAGAACCCTGAAGAACATAAAAGGAGGAAGAGGTCGCTCCATCGACGTGTGCCGATATGGAAAGATCCGAGAGAAACTAGACATTTTTAAGCAAACAGAAGGAGAAAATCCAAAGGAAGGGAGTTTGGAGAGTAGTAACGCATGTCACATCCGGTCAAAAGCCTTGGAAATGTCAAGCGTCACCACACAAAACTCCCCATAATCCCTAAGGGCAAAAGACCATAAATCCGTAAGATAGGAGAGTATGTCACCAACTGATCTCGTTCGTCGAAAGCCGTACTGATGATCTTAAAAAGGGGAACAAAACTGCAGATGATTAAGGAAGTGAAAGTTCAGGAGAGTTTCAAAGATTTTAAGAGTTAACACAAGTGAGAGCTATAAGATGATAGTTAGAGGGATTAAAGCTGCTACCCTTCTTCGGGATCGACTGAAGATAATAGATTAAATCTCTCTGTAACACTTATGAAAAAAAAAAGCACACACACACACACACATATATATATATATATATATATATATATATATATATATATATATATATATATATATATATATATATATATATATATATATATATATATATATATATATATATATATATATATATATATATATATATATATATATATATATATATATATATATATATTATATATATATATATATATATATATATATATTATATATATATATATATATATATATATATATATATATATGACCATTTACATTTAAAGTCAAAACCAAATCTTAATTTAATTTATTTTCTTTTAATATTTAAGAGCTTTGCTTCTTTAAGAACTTCCAAAACTTTCCATACATGACGTCACTATTTCATTACCTTCTTCGTTATGAAATACATTTTTCTCCTTCCCCCACATAACCCACGTTGGCTGATTTAAACCTCAATTAACTAAGAACAAGCAACCAAGGTAGAGGTAAGTTTTGGTCCTCCTTTTTAAAAAAAGATTACTCGTTTTAAATTTTAGTTTTATATTATTTAGGTTATTGTCTCCATCATTATTTTTATAATTCCCATCATTATTATCATTATTTTTATTAACTGGTGTGTTCCAGATAATTAGTTTTAATTGTTCCTAATATTTGTTTTTATTATTTTATTATTATTATACACGTATTTTGGCTCAAATGCGAAATTGACAGATTCATTCCATTATGGCAAGGGCATAAATTTCAACGTTAGTAGGAGTCTTAATTTTTACTCCTCCATCAATTCCTCAATTTTGAATCATTTTACTCTAAATTAAAATTACCACAAGTCTTATTTATCTTATAATTAATTAATAATTTTTATATATTTATCTTATAATTAAATAATCTTATTTTATTAATGCTATTATCAGAATTATTATTACCTATTATTATTTTACGATTTTTATTTTTCCATAAGGTGATTATTACCTGTTTCGCTTTCTCCTCCTCTCCCCCTCCTCTCTCTCTCTCTCTCTCTCTCTCTCTCTCTCTTTCCTTCTTAAACGCAAGGCTTATCGAGATAGTTATCAGTTTTAGTTTTAAACATAGATACAAACTATTATTATTATTATTATTATTATTATTATTATTATTATTATTATTATTTTTATTATTATTTTTATTATTATTATTATTTTAATTTAGGAAGATTGTTTTAACCATTCATTTGATATTTCAATAATTATTTTTCATTCAGTTGATGAACCATTATTTAAAGAATTATTTAATCTTTAATTTTAGTTATATATTTGTCGGTATTTTATTTTTTCTTTCGGAAGATTAGACTATTTTTAAAAGTACCGAATTTTGTTTGATTTCACTATTTTCTTCAAAGCTCTAAAGAAACCAAAAAGAACAAATTATTTGTATTATCTCAACTTTTGGAAGATCAATTTAATCTTTAATTTTATTCATATTTTTTTAGTTTTATGATTTTTATTATTATTATCAATTTATTAACTAGACAATAAATATATGACTTTTGGTTCTGTTCTGCCTCACTCATTCTCATACCCTCTCTCTCCCTTACTCTCTTATACTTACTTTCTCTCCCCCGCTCTCTCTCTCTCTCTCTCTCTCTCTCTCTCTCTCTCTCTCTCTCTCTCTCTCTCTCTCTCTCTCTCTCTCTCTCTCTCTCTCTCTCTCTCTCATTTATCTCTTTATCGAGAAGGCTTATCGTTATTATAATAATTATTATTATCATCATTTTCATTATTATTTTAGTAGCAATTTTTATTATCTATTTAATGTGGTAGGAATATTCATACATTTTTGCCAGAGTAAAGTATTTCAAAAAGGTTTTATAATTTTATAGAAGAGCAAAAATTATCCTCATTTTTAAATTTAGTTATTATTATTTTGATTTTAACGTACGTTATTCTAGTATAAAACACTGTTTTAGTAATAATTTTTATGTTTTTTACCAGCTCAATGACTGTCGGTTTTGATCTCTCTCTGATCAATTTTAATTTGAAATGAAAGTAAAACTTATATTATTTTAATTTATATAGTAGTCTATATATCATCTTTTCCCATTTTGATTGAGTTACATTTATATTTCTTATAGTTAGTGATGTTATAATTTCAATTCTTTGAAATAAATTATTATAATTATTATTTTCTTAATTACTTCTAATATTGGAATTTTTTATTTTTATTATTATTATTGTTAATCTGGCTCGTAAATTATTCATCTATAAAGCTTTCTTTTGGTGATTAGAGTTCAAATGAATTATGGAAAGAAGAAATCTCTAATTTATCTTTTATTATATATGTTATTTATATTACGGTTTTGATTATTTTTATTATTTAGCATTATGATTTCTACCCGATCCCTTATTGAGTCACAAATTAGATGTTGGAAGAAGATATTACAACTAATGTCCTTGTCTAATATTAATTTTATATTATTATTCTTCTTATTTTATTATTTCAACTTTATAATTAATTATGTTTTAATACTAGTTTTATCATGGGTATTTTATATCGTTTTAAGATTATTTCCATCATGATTTTATTATTTCAATTAATATTTTTATCGTTCCCGTTATTTTAAATTTTAATTTTGGTATATGTTATTGTTTAACGTTGGACCTCATTTCATTTTAAGTACGGAACTGCATCTATATTTATTTAATTTGTTAATGTTAAATGATTGATTGTGTTGCTGTCACTATTTATATCTATCATGGGTGTATTGACTTTTTAGTATCATTTCTATTTTGGTTATTATTATTTTACGTAAGAATATTTATTAATTTTCTATTTATTTGGGCTAGGGAGAAAATTTTTGTTTCTTTTATTAATGACTTCTTTTAATTAGCACTTGGATTGCTACCACTTTCTATATTGATGTTAAAATTTCAAATTTTGCGGTTTTATCATTTTCTATACATAACAAATGACTTAAATTTTTAAGGTTTCGATCAGAGAGTTGAAAATAAAAATTGAAAGAAGACAAAGTCTTATTACAAACCACAAAACAACTGATGAATATATATATATATATATATATATATATATATATATATATATATATATATATATATATATATATATATATATATATATATATATATATATATATATATATATATATATATATATATATAGACTAGCCCATCGTTATAGGGGGAAATTTTTCCTCATATATTTTTGGTCTCACCCCCAATATTGTTACCATTCCACTAAAAATCTTGTGTAAAAAATTTGGTGTAAATATTTTAATGATAAGTCGGCCCTCAGGGCACATGAAAATTGAAATCATGGAAATATTTGAAAATGTGTTTTATGTGTTACTCTATTTGCTAATTTCTCATATTACCGTTTAATTATATTGAAAACTTCACTATATTACATTTCTTGCAGCTGATCAACACCTTTCAAATGGTATATTTATAACTATTGTATCACTGAAATTCACCGAATTATGATAAAGAAAGTATAATTTTGTATAAAAAATCTCGAATTTTTTAAATTTCCTTTGGCGCTAAAATTTTATTAAGTAATATTTAAATAAAGTTTTCTATGATAAATATAGGCATGTTATGCTCTTTGATGTGAAACATGTAATATGGCGATGATGAATCTAACATGTATAATTTGATGTTTTTCTATCGCAAGAAACACAACATCTCCAAAAAAACAGTCTGCAAGCATATTTGGAGACACGTGATTTCTTTTCGGTCGACGGGAGACATATAAATTCGCGAGTCAGTGCCCAAGGTTTAGTTCATAACATCGTCTCTTACTGGGAAGTTGCTTTTAAGTAAGGTCAATTATTTTCGCATAATGTCTAATCGTCGATTGTTGAGAAAAGATACTTCAGTCTACCTAATAGGAAATTACTCTCCACAAATTGTTGGCAGCAAACTTCCGTCCATCAAACAAGTATTAAGTGTCTTATTTTTTAACTCCGAGAAGTAAAACTTTCAGTACGAGAGAGTAGTAAATTAGTTATTGAAGAAGTGACCATATTTTGGAACAAAGCCAGCATCCCAACACGTGACGTTCAACATTGTATTAAAAAAGTTGAAGTTCTTTATCAAACATGGGCTGGTTTGCAAAAAAATTGGAAAAGACGAACTAAATCACAATTACGAAAAGAAAAAAACTTTGTGCACGAATTTGACAACTTATTTGACATAGCACACCAAAACGCCCTTCAATATATGAATATAACAGAAGATAAAGAATTTTTAATAAATCAAAGGACAAAAGGGAGGGAAGGATACATGTACGGCATAGATACGGAATTAGCTGCAAGGGAAAAAAGAAAAGAAAAGCGGGAAAATTCATATGCCTTACTGAAAAAGAGAAGTCAGGAAGAAACGGAGCTTTTAGGTAAATAGTAATAGATTATTTGTGTTTATTATTTTTATTATCTTATTATATTTCCATACTTTTTATCTTTCTTAAACCTCATTATATTTATTAAACAACTTCAACAGTATATATATATATATATATATATATATATATATATATATATATATATATATTATATATATATATATATATATATATATATATATATATATATATATATATATATATATAGTGTGAACAATCTCTATTATTTTACAGAGGCATCAGTTTCAGATTTCAGTTCTCTGCTTGAAAGTTTCGATGAGGATGATAATATGCATGAAGAAGAGGAAGAAAGATGTCAAGATGGAGGATCATCGGCTTCACCAGAACCAAAGAAAAGAGGATCGGTACATAGAAAAAATGTAATTACCGAAAAGTTAGTTGCCGCGTTAGATAAGTGTAAAGTCAGCGACAGGGATGCAGTTCACGTATAATAACAGCCGTAGCGCAAGCTCTGGAGTTTGACATTCATACTCTATCTATAAGCCGAACCACAATACAACGCTGCAGGCAAAGTTTGCGCAGAGAAATTGCAGAAAAACTTAAGTCATATTTTAAGGACATAAGCTTTACAGCTCCTGTAGTTCATTGGGATAGTAAACTGTTAAGTGTTTTAAATGAAAGTTACATGGAAGACAGATTATCAATAATTATTACAGATGGAGATATAGAACAGATTATAGGAATCCCAGTCATACCGAATTCATCCGGTAGAGAGCAAGCCCATGCAGTTTTCGAAGTTTTATTTGATTGGGATTTGGCAGATAAAGTTAAAGTATTATGTTGCGATACAACAGCTTCCAATTTTGGTAGGATTAATGGTTGTTGCAATATATTGGAACAAATGTTAGAAAGAGACTTTTTGTATTTACCATGTAGGCATTACATTTATGAACTTGTATTGAAAAGTGCATTTCATAAATTGATGCCACCCTCCGGTGGGCCTGACGTTCCCTTGTTTAAACGTTTCAAGCAATCGTGGAGTAAAATTGACAGCACGAAAATCAAATCCCCAATGGAAATAACTCGTGTTCAGAAAATCTTTAAAAGGGATATAACTGAAATTTTTTCCTTTGTCGACAATATTTTGAAAACTCATCTGCCTCGCCATGATTACAATGAGTTGTTGGAACTTACGCTGTTATTCCTTGGGAGAAGTTATAAAGTTCCAGTTCGAGCTCCTGGGGCAGTACATCATGTACGGTGGATGGCAAAAGCAATTTATTGTCTAAAGATCTTTTTATACAGAGATCAATTCCATCTAACAGTTTCAGAAGAGACAAGTATTTTACAATTATGTATTTTTATTGTAAAATTGTATATCAAAGCATGGTACACAGCTCCCTTTGCACATCTCGCGCCTTATCATGATCTTCTGTTTTTTTAAAAAAATAATACTTTTCAAGGAAATTAATCGTGATATTGCAAATGCCGCATTACTTAAATTTAAAAATCATATGTGGTACTTATCTGCAGAAGCTTCTGCATTTGCGTTTTTTGATGACAACATTCCCGTAAATGTTAAAAGAAATATGGTTGATGCATTAAAAAGTGATTCATTATTTGGAGAGGCTAATAAAATAGAAATCGACGTAAGGAGTAATATCTTGAACCTGGAAATTTCTGATTTCGTTTCGAAACATTCAAAACGTTTTTTTGAAAGGTTCAATTTGCCTTCAAATTTCCTAGAACAAGATCCACAAACTTGGAGAATAAATGAACAGTATAAACATTGTCTTAAGATTATTGAAAAAATAAAAGTAGTTAACGATGCAGCCGAAAGAGGAATTAAGTTAATTCAGGAGTATAATAGTAAATTAACAAAAGACGAAGAGCAGAAAAATTACATAATCCAAGTTGTGGCATCTTACCGTAAACGTTTCAATGATGTAAGCAAAGCAACCATATCATCTTCATTTTGAACTATAATCAAGATCGATCTATTAACTATTTTTAGCCTTTAATTACAATGTATATTTTTTATTACTCATAAATTATGCAGTAAATTCAATAAAGAAAATTTTTATTTATATCATTGTTGTTCATTTCCAAATCTTGTTTTCAAAAGCTGATTTTTTAAATTTTTCAGTTTCTTCAGATATTTTATCTCCCATGAGGGTCGGCTTAATATTAAAACAATTTCATGAAACTTGGTATACATTACTTTTTAATGAAGCAGAACAGATTAGGGGGGTGAGACCAAAAAAAAAAAAAAAATCGAATATTATATATATATATATATATATATAATATATATATATATATATATATATATATATATATATATATATATATATATATATATATATATATATATATATATATTCGTCTCATCAACTTTCCTGCTCTTACTAACTCTCTTCAATCTCTTTCTGCACGTCGAATTGATGAGTTACTCTCTCTATACTATCGCTATTATAACGGACACTGCTTTTCTGAACTCTCTCATCGCATACCTCCTCCATTGAGAAGAACTAGTGCTATACGCTTTTCTTCTCATCCTTTCTCTCTCCAACTCTCAGACCCCAGACATAACCGCTATGCTCATTCTTACATATACTCTACTGGTAAAGTCTGGAACACACTTCCTTTATCTGTTTTCCCAATTTCATTTGACTTGCCTACTTTCAAACACCATGTATCTTTTATTTTTCCAACTCCAATGGAATTTGGTAGACCTCCAGTCTTTGCCCACCGAAGGAGATATAAAAAATATATATATATATATATATATATATATATATATATATATATATATATATATATATATATATATATATATATATATATATATATATATATATATATATATATATATATATATATATATATATATATATTACCTGTTTTTAATGGTGATCATGTACTTTCTTTTTGCCATTTTAACACAAGCATTCAAAAACGAATTTAACTTTAATTAAGTAACTAAATTGTTAAGAAAAAGTTTAAAGAAAAGAAATGTTTGTAATGCATTTTAATAACTTCAATTCTCATCTTAATTACAATCTCTTTATTTTTGCTTTGCTGATTTTTTCAGTTTTATTTTTTGTAAACTTTTTTGAATAGACATTGCACACACAACCATATATATATAATATATATATATATATATATATATATATATATATATATATATATATATATATATATATATATATATATATATATATATATATATATTAGGTAAAGCTCGTTTCATTTCATGAATATTTTATTAAGTCGAAAAAATTTTCAGTATTACTCTGAATAAATGCATCACATTAGGATATAAGTAAAGCGAAATATATTTTAAGAAAAGAAAAAAACTTGATTTTTATGATCATAAAAATCAATATATAATACATATTATTCCTATAATTATGTTGCAAATAAATGAAGACAATAAGTAGCGCAAATCTTTGTCTGTTTGGCACAATTTTATTGCACATTCTTTCTTTTTCTGGTAATATTAAAAGTTAGGTTATTAGGTTTAATATATATATATATATATATCCTCTGGTGGGGAAAAGTTCAAAGATTTACTAATTTCTACCAGAGTTCGGGAAGTATTTAAATCAAAGTCCAATTAAAGACCGATATGGAAGAGATCAAAATAGATAAAGAGATCATGTTCCAGATTTTATAAATAGAGTACATGTAAGTCTGTTCGAAGGGATTAAATGTGCGGTCAGAGAAATGTATAGAGAAAGAATGAGTCTGTCGAGAAAGGCATATCGCAAGAGCCCTTCTCAATGGATGAGGCATGAGAAGGGAAGTCATGATGGGAAGTCTGTTGAAATAGGGATAGAGTATAGGTTTAGACGGAATAACTCGACAAGTAGAAAGAGACTGCAGGGAGTTAGTGAAAGCGAAAGAGTTGATAGGACGAAAAACACATAACTAAACCTTTCAGTGGAGAGTTTTACGAATGGAACCACTCCAGAAATGTGAGACATACTCTATAAATGGACTAACAACACCCTTATAAAGAATAAGCAACTCAAGTGGTGTGAGCAAATTCTCAAGACACCTCAGAACATCAAACCTTTTAGAAGCTTGCTTTAAAGAGAAGTAATAAAGTCCTTTCAAAAATTAAGTACAGACAAAGTTTGAGGTTCTGCGTTATTCAAACAAGGTATCATAGTTGCATGGAAATTAATACCATGTAGAGAAATCGAAGAATTGAGTTTTAAAGACATTGAAAGCTAGCATGTTTTCTCCACCTTATTTAAAATACGAGAAAGATCAGAGGTTAGTTGCTCTAAGGCTACCATCCTCCTTTCGTTAATTAACTACTGTTGGGAGGGGTGTCTTTCAAATTAAAAGGAATAATGGAGGGTCGGCATAGGAATGGATAGGTAATGATGTAAAAGAGAGAAGGTTATTAATGGAAAAAAGAAAAAGATAGATGGGAAAATTTCTGAGGAACACCACCATTAATAGAGTTAAAGGAAGAAATGTGGAAGTCTACAACAGCTGCGATAGAACGAACGAAAACGAAGTCAGAGAGAAAAACACAGAAAGGAGGTATAAATAAGAAATCGTCTTTTGTGGAATTAGAGATAAAAGTTTGAATGAAGAGTTTAGTTTTAGTGGTAATTAAAACGACAGCTGTGCCGTCAGAAAATACTAGAGGAAGGAAAGAGGGAGAGGCAAAGTTAGAGTTAACATGTTTTGAAAGATACCTGAAAGACTGTGAGAAAGAGAAATCAGAAAAATAATTGAATTATTTTTACCATGAATAGATTTGCACGATTCTGAGTTAAAATAAAAGTTGAACGAATTTCCTGAATTTGAAGACGGCGGTAATACCTGATTGGAATATCCCAGTTGAAATCGTACGAGGTGTTAGCTATATTTGTAGAAAAAGAATAAAAGAATATGAATTGTACCCTTCCACATCAGAGAGAATCATCTCGACTATGCGTTCTGCACACTCAGAAGGCTCTCTCCAACAGAAACAGTAATCATTTCATGGGGAAATTGGAGAAGTTCAACAGCAGAGGTGGGCGCGCAAATTTTAAACTTTAGAGCGCAAATTGGAAAAACTTAGTGAGCAAGCGCAAAAGCGCACATTTTTTTCAAATATTTTGTCCACAAATGCAAAAGCGCAAATGTCCGCAAATAAAAAAAATTTTAAAAGCGCAAATTTAGGAGCGCAAAAAAAAAAAGAAAGAAATGTGCAAATATGTAAAGATGAATTATTTTTATATTTTATTTGAAAGATGCAAATATATAACAAAAAAGGGGAAAGATTTTAATCTTATTTATTCAATTATCTATGATCTTCCTTCTCGTAGCTCTCCTCTTGCATTCTAAATAGGGTCACATTTCCTTTCATAAAGATAAATTTTTGAAAATTACTGGGTGCCATGGTGTCCTCTTTGGTCTTAGAATGTCAGAGCCTTGATTAAACAACCTCTCCACGTCCGCTGAGCTGCAAATGGGGTATTATATTTAATAAAAAGCCCACCCAGACCTCAAGGTATTCACTTGGAAACAGGTTCCTTGTGAGAGGGGTACTGTGGTGAACATTTACTGCAGCCCAGCTATCCAAGGTTTGTCTCAACTTCTCCTCCAGAGGTGTCAGCTGGATATTTTGGGCCTTTAGTTTCTGAAATATTTAGAAATGGTATCAAGACCTTAAATCTTTTTTTAAGTTTCATTTGAACATTATGTCAGTGTATTGTGAATATATATATATATATATATATATATATATATATATATATATATATATATATATATATATATATATATATATATATATATATATATATATATATATATATATATATATATATAAAAGGGCACTTTCGACAGGTGCCAGATTTAGCTACCTCGAAAAAATCTGGCAACCTGACCCTAACGGAATTTTCTGCATTTGCGTGCAATCCTGAATTCTCAGAGACTTTCCTGACATTTTCTTTATCGGTTCACGGACCCACGCGAACCCCCGGACCCCAGGTTCGAACCAATTTTAGTCGGACTGAACCACAAAGAAAATGGTCAGGAAAGAGAGTGAGGTGAACGCAGCGATTTTGCCAAACTCAGGCAACTTCCTGATACCATTTTTAGAAGGTTCACGGGGACCCTCCCCAAGACTTGACGCCAATTTCAATCGGTTGAACCCCCCAAAATGGTGTCAGGAAAGAGCTTGAGGTCAATTTGAGCAGAGCTTTGCAAATCAAAATTCCGTTAGGGTCAGGTTGCCAGATTTTTTCGAGGTAGCTAAATCTGGCACATGCCGAAAGCGCCCTTTATAATGCTATATATATATATATATATATATATATATATATATATATATATATATATATATATATATATATATATATATATATATATATATATATATATATATATATATATATATATATATATATATATATATATATATATATATATATATATATATATAATGATTTAAACTGTTGTATTTTTAAATAATAAAAAAAATATAAAAAAATATATATATATATATATATATATATATATATATATATATATATATATATATATATATATATATATATATATATATATATATATATATATATATATATATATATATATATATATATATATATATTAGTGATGGATCGGATGTCATTTTTTCTAATATGCGGATGCGGATGCGGATGCGGATGTCGAATTTTGGAGAAGTGCGGATGCGGATGCGGATGCGGATGCGGATGTTGAATTTTCGAAAGTGCGGATGCGGATGATTTAATTTTGATGAGGATGCGGATGCGGATGTTAATTTTGATCAGGATGCGAATGCGTATGCCATCACTAATGTATATATATATATATATATATATATATATATATATATATATATATATATATATATATATATATATATATATATATATATATATATATATATATATATATATATATATATATATATATATATATATTATCATTATCACCTTTCCCACTTTCGTGGGGTGGTGCCCGCCACAATTCCCTTACAACCAACCCCTTCCAACCCCTTTCACCAACCGCCCTTAATCTCTCTCTGTCTCTACAAATCTTCTACCCTCTTCTAAACTCAAATTCCTTCCATCAAAATCTCTCTCACTCCATCCATCCATCTCCACTTCGGCCTTCCCCTATCCCTACCTCTATCCACATGGAATCTAAGTACCTTGCCCACCATTCTCTCCTCATTCATTCTTCACATATGTCCAAACCATTTTAGCACATCCTCCTCCTCTCTATCAATTACACCTTTCTTCCATTTACACATCTCCCTTATTCTTTCATTTCTAATCCTATCAATCCTTCTCAATTTATATATCGCTCTCAAATCTTTCATCTCAAAGACATTGAAACTTTTTCTCGACCGAGCACTTATCATCTATGTTTCACACCCATACAATACAGAAGGTGAACACATACATTTAAACATTCTTATCTTTATTTCTTTCGAAATTTTTCCTTTCTTCCATACTTTTCTTAGGCCCCCCAATACTTTCATTCCTTCTACCACTCTGTTCTTTATTTCTTTTTCCGTCCCACCCTTACCTTCCACCCAACATTACTAGATATTTGAATTCATTCACCTCCTCAAGTTTCCATTCTCACACTTCTACAAACCAATTCCTCCCTCCACATTTCCTCATCCCCACCTCCAATCCTCATAACTTTATTCTTCGCTGGATTGAATTTCAATCTCGTGTTTGCACATTTCCCTTCAAACTCTCTCACAAGTATTCTCATCTTTTCTCCAGATTCTGCCACCAACACATGCCGCATCATCTGCAAAAAGTAAAACATTCACTTCACATTCACCCTCCATATTTCTCAACGTAATACTCTTCCCTTCTCTCTCTCCATTTTTCTAAGTAAACCATTCATCAATAGATTAAATAACATGGAAGATATTACACACCCCTGTCTCAATCCCACTCCTATGCTAAACCAATCCGATAGTTCTCTCTTCACCCTCACTCTTGATCTACAATTCGCATATATATATATATATATATATATATATATATATATATATATATATATATATATATATATATATATATATATATATATATATATATATATATATATATATATATATTAGTGATGGATCGTATGTCATATTTTCTAATTTGCGGATGCGGATGTCGAATTTTGGAGAAGTGCGGATGCGGATGCGGATGCGGATGTTGAATTTTTGAAAGTGCGGATGCGGATGCGGATGTTGAATTTTCGAAAGTGCGGATGCGGGTGCGGATGTTGAATTTTCGAAAATGCGGATGCGGATGTTGATTTTGGTGCGGATGCGGATATATATATATATATATATATATATATATATATATATATATATATATATATATATATATATATATATATATATATATATATATATATATATATATATATATATATATATATATATATAGGGATGAGGTAGCAAGAGGGGAGGAATAGGAGGGTGTCGAGGTGGGGGGAGAGAAATTTGAGGAGGTAGAAGAGTTTAAATATCTGGGAATGTTAGTGGAGGGGAAAGGAGGGATTGATGGGGAAATAAAGAATAGAGTGACGGAGGGAATGAAAGTGATGGGGGGACTGAGAGAAGTTTGGAAGAAGGGAAGAATATCAAAGGAAATAAAGGTACGAATGTTTGAGAGTATGTGTCTACCATCTGCAATGTATGGGTGTGAGACATGGGGGATGAATGCTCAGATTAGGAAAGGATTAGAAGTTTTTGAGATGAAAGTATTGAGGGCTATATGTGGGTTAAGGAGGGTAGATAGAATCAGAAACGAAAGAATAAGAGAGATGTGTGAATGGAAGAAGGGAATTGTAATTGAGTAGAGCGGAAGAGGGTGTATTAAGATGGTTTGGGCAAATGTGTAGAATGGATGAGAATAGGATTGTAAGTAGAGTGATGAGGTCCGAGATAGAGGGAGGAAGGGGGAGGGAAAGGTGGAGGTGGAGGGATGGGGTGAAGGAGATACTGGGGGGGAGATGTTTGAATGTGGACGAAGGTAGGAGACTCGCGGAGGACAGAGTGAGATGGAGGGCAGTGGTGAGGGGGGAGGGGAGATAGTGTGGATGGGGGGTATGTGTGAGCGAACTGTGACGGGCACCATCCCACGAGAGTGGGAAAGGTGAATGGTAAAATAAAATAAATAAATATATATATACAAAAGATATAATATATATATATATATAATATATATATATATATATATATATATATATATATATATATATATATATATATATATATATATATATATATATATATATACAAAAGATGTTTAAAGTTTGTTCCAAACTATATAAATAACTAATCTTAAATGAGTCCATTTCAGACTCAGTCCCATCACCTTCAGTGCCTTGATGTTGAGGAGTAAAATTCGATGCAATATTACACTTTATTTCCTCCAATAAAATCTTCTTGACAGCTACGTACCACTCCGAGTTTAAAGTGAAGGTGCTGAGCTCATGTCATAAGCAAATCAAATTCATCAAAGATATTGCTGAACATCGATTCAAGGATCTTTCCATTCCCTTTGTATGGCTTTGGTTGCTTTAGCAAGTAGTTGACTAAGTTTTTTGCCATAGTTAAATTTTTGCATCTCTCGTTGCATTTCCACGAGATTGTCCTTGAGGAGAAAGAGGTTTGGCAATAGAACTCACGCGTACGCATTCTTCTCATCCTGCAACAAATCCAGCCTAACAGCAGTAAGCGTCATTATTTCGATGTACTCAGCTATTACCTCTTTATCAGTTTTATTAAATACTGGAAGACAAGTCTTTTGTTCCATACAAATGTTGTTGATTTGTGTCATGCTAGAAACGTATAGGGAGTTCCAGTGAGTAATACTTGGTGTTTTAAGCTTTGTTCCCAACTCCTTCTTGATTCTCGCAGCAGTTGTAGTTTTTCTATTTTGGCCATACCACAATGCCTGTGCGTTGGCAAGTGTCTTATTAAATGGATCCTTGGCACCAGAGGACCAGCGAGGAACTTTCGAAACATCCTAGTAGCCAAGATGTTTAATGTCAGTGAAATGCAACGATGATGTTTAAATAGGCTAAGGGCATCATATTCTTCAAGCAGATTTTCTAGCTGAAATGGATTTGTCAGTAGAACCTCTGGGTCTTTAGGAGTAATCACTATTTCTGGAATCGGTACCTGTAAATAATCGGTACTTTCTTCTTCGGCAGCCTTTTCTGCATGAACATCCACCCGAAAGGCTGCACAGAAATTTGCACCGTTATCTGTTGTAATGCAGACAACCTGAAGATAAAATTTTATAATTTAGTAGTTTCCTTATTAATTTTCAGATATACATTTTTTTCAGTATTACGTTATTTCATATTGATTTTTACTGACCTTATGCTGAATGTCAAATTGTTGATGTATATATATCGATATTGATATTTTTTTCAATAGTATCGGAAAAATATTGATGATATTTTTCTGTCGATATATTGATATTTTATCCTTAATGTCGAATCAACGAATTTTTTTTTTTTTTTTTTTTTTAATTCTAAATATTTTCAGCAGTTTTCTTTTTTTATAAAATAAAATTTAAGCAAAATGTGTGTACTTTTCAGGCGCGTCCAAATTGCATGATGGGGACATTTTGTCTGACTCAGGAGGAGGATGAAGGAGGTCAGATCATATAAGAGAAGAAGTAGAGGTCCATAGGCATATTATAGGGGAAAAACAATTTTCATAAAATATACTTATTGCGTATTTTACTTTTCAAATTAGATACTTATAAAAAGAAATGAAAGTATCCTATATATTACAGGACAATACTAGTTTTGATGTTAAATCTTTAATTAAATTTTAATTTAATCTGAAATTAGAAACGTTTAAGTTTATATACGAATATTTTCTATTTTATTCGAAGTTTTATTCCCTCTGTAAAATCACCTCCACTGCTAATTCAGGGCTATGATTAGTGTTACTTTAAAAATAATATATTTATATATATATATATATATATATATATATATATATATATATATATATATATATATATATTATATATATATATATATATATATATATAATAAAATTATTTTTCAAACCGATAGTATCGAGGGCAATTTGAAATTTTTTAAAATATCAATTATCGACATATCAATATTTTTTATATATCGGCATCCCTAGTTTAAGTTTTAACTTTTAATTACATTGTATCTCATAAAAGTAATAAAATTTGGATGATTAAATAAGAAAGAAACTGAAATATAGGCCCAAAATTGTTTTTTAAGAAAAATGACAAAGCGCAAATTGGTAAGCGCTATTTTCAAAAAACTTGCGCAAAAGCGCAAATTATTTAGATAGAGCGCAAATTTGCGCTTTTGCGCTCTTAAAAAAATTGTTGAGCGCAAAATGCAAAAGCGCAAATTTTCGAAATTTAGCGCAAACGCAAAAGCGCAAATGATTTACTTAAAGCGCAAATTTGCGCTTTTGCGCTCTCATTTGCGCTTATGCCCACCTCTGTCCAACAGCAAGTCAGACCATTTCGCCTCACCGAAGAGCCTAATACTTATATATATATATATATATATATATATATATATATATATATATATATATATATATATATATATATATATATATATATATATATATATATATATATATATATATATATATATATATATATATATATATATATATATATATATATATATATATATATATATATATATATATATATATATATATATATATATATATATATATATATATATATATATATATATATATATATATATATATATATATATATATATATATATATATATATATATATATATATATATATATATATATATATATATATATAATAATATATATATATATATATATATATATATATATATATATATATATATATATATATATATATATATATATATATATATAAAAGCCATAAGTTAAAAATTTGATCAAATATGTTGGGGTCATCACCAAGACGGTTTGTCATATATACGGTTAGTGAGTTTAACCTACTGCTCAAGGTGGTTCTTAATAGAAAGCTATATGTGAGTTCACTAGCTGAATCACAAGAACTACGTGAAATCCTTTGGCGGTGGTGCATGTTGAAATCACCAAAAATGATGATCTCGGACAGAGTAGAGGAATAAAGAATGTGCTCTCTTTTGAAGTCTAAATAGTCAAAGAATTTATTATAGTCAGTAGAACTAGTGGATAAATAAAGAAAACAAGTAAATTCATTTGTACAATTGCGAAAGATCTCTTTTTTTTCAACCCTAAAACATTAACGTTTATTTTTGTAACGATTTCACTAACTTGTGGTGTATGTTACGCACTTTCACAAAATAAATTTTTTTTTTCAGAATTTAATTAAAATACAAAAAAAAAAGAGGAAAATGCAATCTTTGTTTAAGCATTTAAATATTTAATACGTTAAAAAATTATATATATATATATATATATATATATATATATATATATATATATATATATATATATATATATATATATATATATATATATATATATATATATATATATATATATATATATATATATATATATATATATGTGTGTGTGTGTGTGTGTGTGTGTGTGTGTGTATAAATTTTGTTATTATAAACTTAATCTAAAATTCATTATTTATGAATACAAAATAAAATGAAGGCAATATAATATTAATATAAGTTTTTATTTTAGTTTTTTGATAACTGAGCTTTGGCACATATCATTTAATTTTAATTTTTTTTTTTTTTTTTTTTTTTTTTTTTATTAAGTCGTATGAGCTTCATCATGGGTAAAAACATTTTAATAATTAATAATTAAATGCCATTGTAATATATCTAGTTTCACCAAAGGATGGTGAATTATTTCAAAATAGCAAATGTTTGAGTGAAGAGCTCAGTTTTAGTGGTATGTAAAACGGTAGCTGTGCCGTCAGAAGATATTAGAGGAGGGAAAGAGGAAAGGTAAAGTTAGAGTTAACTTCTTTATACTGACTCACTGCAAATACTGAAGTTAGAGGAATCTACATGCAGATTTACATAAACATGTATAAATCTTTTTTTATAAAGATGAGGTGTGGTGGATTCCAACACTTTTAAGTGTTCTTGTGTTAAGCAAATTTTAAGATTCATCCATGGAAATAATAGGATTTTCGAAGAGTGATCTTAAATTTATTTTAAAAATAAGTTGTTTTTTTTTAAAGTTAATTCGGAAAACGTCGACTGTTTTTAAGACAAGAAATAGAAATAAAAAAAAAATTTGCTTATAAAGAGGAAGATACTTTAAAAAGGGATACATCACGATACTGATGTTGTAATTTTTCTTGTTAATAAGGATGGACAGTATGCTAGAAAAATGCTTTGATTCCTGAATTATGAAGTAAACACTGCTGTAATGCCAAAATGTTATCATTGTTAACTTAAAGAGTGCAAGATAATTCTGGAGGTGTCACGAGTACTAGAAACCTCGTGAATCACGGGTTCGAATCCTGGATTGTGATGATGTTCGGAAGTTTACTTAGGAGAAGTTGCTGCTTCTCCAGAGATAAAGTTGGTAACTTGCTTGTTCAAGCATTATCGCAGCTGCTGACGGCATTTCATGATGCTATGATCAAGGAAAATAGGTTCTAGTACTGGGACAACTTATATTATAATATCAAATAAATGAGTACTTTAAAGATAAAAACAAAATAAAAGGTATATGGCATCATCCTAATGTCGTCGTATAAATGAAAAATCCAATTCAAGATCTGTAAACACACAATTATTATGTAATTCAAAGGATTATCTTTAATTTAATACAATAAACCAATGGAATATGACGTTTTGTCCCAAACAAAAAATCACGATATTTGAGTTAAAATGAACGATAGTGAAAAGCATTCTGGTTAAAAATAATAACAATAAAAGAAAATTATCATTGATAAGAACGATAGCGAACGACTTACGGATCTCTAAAAGCCAGGTAAATGGGTATTGAGGATTATCATTCCTCTTCATTCCCCACAGAAAAAAATCAAAATAAAATGCAACAATTTGGGAATTCTACACTCCAAATGCAACCATTCTAAAAAGAACATTGTAATAATTCTTCTAGTGGCTCATATTCACCTAAAGGCAAATTTTTCCTAAATATATATATATATATATATATATATATATATATATATATATATATATATATATATATATATATATATATATATATATATATATATATATATATATATATATATATATATATATATATATATATATAATGAAATATATATATAAACATATATATATATATATAATGAAACTCATGAAGTATGCATTACCGCCGGGATTCTAACCCTGTTCTCTTGGATTGTAAGCAAGAGTGTTATCCAATGCGATACAACCCTTGCTTAAAGATCGAAGAGATCAGGATTCGAATCACGGCTGTATAGCAGACTTTAAGAGTTTCAATATTGCTTCGAACCACGAGTTGAGTTAGTGCTTCTAAAAAGATGATATATATATATATATATATATATATATATATATATATATATATATATATATATATATATATATATATATATATATATATATATATATATATATATATATATATATATATATACAGAGAGAGAAGAGAGAGTTAGTGCTCCTAAAAGGATGATATAGGGTTGGCCGAGCTCCGGAATTTTCCGCACCGCACCGCACCGCACCAAGGTCGTCGTGCACCGCACCGCACCGCACCAACTGTCATTCATTGCGCACCACACCGCACCGCACCGACATATACAAATGAAGCAAATATATATATATATATATATATATATATATATATATATATATATATATATATATATATATATATATATATATATATATATAGGGTGAGGGCGAAGCGCCTTCCGTAGCGATGCAAGTACCCTCTATTGGACATAACCCACGGAGTGATAGGATGGGCTAGACCATTCCGTTTCACTCTGTTGCCGCCATTTGGTTCGTTCATTTTCGCGTTTCACCTTCTCAGGGGGTCTCTAGTGTACCTCCGCCTCACACTGGAGTGTCTTTGCTCCAACTACCTCTCCACCCCAATTCTTCACATGTTCCCATATTTTACAAGTGCTTACTTTTACATTACCTTTATAAAACAAAACAAATCTCAAAATAGCAAAACCCACAGCTGCCTCGGAGATGCTTAGGGGGATGAATCCAAAGAATGCCCCTCATCCCATCATCACTTGGGGGTTGGTGGCCTCCTATGATGAGGATGGTGCCGCAATGACCTGGCGTCCGGCTTGCTCCGGTGCACGGTGTTCTTTTTTCATTAATTTCTGCAACATTCGCGGTCTTTGCAACATTCTTTTTTCTAATTTCCCCTTTGTCGAACACGATCTCTCTTCTTCTAAAC